>VDFB02111303.1:0-26398 GCA_007258455.2 Sequoia sempervirens | reverse complement strand
AGTTCTTATCTTATTTGATATGAAAAGAAAAAACCAAAGTACCTTCAATCTTCTCTGGAACACTTTTGTTTACACAAATTTTAGAGTTAGCAGAAGTAGATTCATCTTTTAAAGCCAAGAACAAGAACTCATTTTCATCAACATCTCCATAATCAAATTCATCATCAAAAATACCAACATCTTCTCTGACATAGGAACTCCTTTTAACATCTTTCCTTTATTCTCTTTATTTTTATTGTTCACAGGTCTGTTTGGACATCTTGAAGCATAATGACCTACTTTTCCACAACTAAAAAATTTGATAGCTAGTTTACTTTTGTACTTACCAATGCCTATTTTCATTCTCCTTACAAAATTATCTTCCACATCATCAAGATCTTCTTCATTCGTATCTTTAATCTCTTTTGATATTCCAGCCTTGAAAGTAGTCTCTACTTTTGTACCATTTTTCAATCCAAGTTGTCTCATTTCAAATGAAGTTAGTGTACCAATCAACTGATCTCTAGAATAAATATTAAAATTTGTAATTTCCTCAATAGAAAATACCTTTTCACTATATGAATTAGGAAGAGATCTGAGATATTCTTTACCACCTTAGGTTCTTTGACTTGTGCACCAAGACCTCTCATAGTGCCTACCAGCTCATCAACTTTATCCATGTAGACTGTAATTGTTTCATCTTCAAACATTCACAGGGCCTCAAATTGTACCTTCAGATTCTTCAATTTTTCTTGTTTAACCTTATCATCTCCTTCATAAATGCTTTCAATCTTATTCCAAACATCTTTAACAATATTTTAATATTTCTAACATTTACTAATTCAAAATTTGCAAGACTATTCATAAGAATATATCTTGCCTTTGCATTTACCTCATGTGCCTTGATCTCATCACTTGTGCTTGGACCATTTTGAGGAGGAGTATATTGATTCTTTATTTCCTTCTCAATCTCAAATTCGTGAGATGAAAAATATCCTTCCATCTTTTTCTTCCAAAATGCATAATATGTTCCTTCAAATCTAGGGCAATCCAACTTGTTCGCCATCCTAGATCTACCTTAAGCGGTTAAGCTCTTCTCCAACGAACCTTCCTCTGATACCAATTGTTGAATGAACAAGACAACTAAGAGGGGGGGTGAATCAATTGTAGCAAATTAAAACATCAAAACCCTCAATATAATCAGATCCACAAACATACATTAAGCCCTTATTTTTTTAAAGTGATTAATCATGAAATGCGGATAATAGAAACTAAAATAATAATGCCATACACAAAAGACACCATATTTTCATGGAAAACCCAATGAGGTAAAAACCATGGTAAGTATTAGCTCACAATATAAGTAATTGCAAAACTGGTACAAGGGCTCACTGCTATAATAGGACACACTTTCCAAAAAGGCTCACAACCAGGGCTCACTGCCACATAAATAAATACAAGAAAATAAAAGAGAAGCGTTACATAGAGAAAAATGTCTCAATGCAACAAGGAATCCACCACAATTTCTCTCACACTTTTGTATCCTTGCATGAATGATTGTGAACACCTTCAGCTCATTGCATTCAGGAATCCAACACTTTAAAATTCAAAGTTCTCTGCTCAAATTCACATCACATACATCACTCACATCTATCTCTCATCTATCTTGTCTCTCTCTTACTTATCTCATCAACATAATTCTTATTTATATCAACCTCAACCTTGGAAGCCTTCTCCAAGGTCGGCAACTATCCATTACAATTACAAATTCAAATTATGTCGGCACCTAAACATTCCCGTGGTGGATAGGAATGAAGGTGACCCATATAAATCCTTAATTAGGACCCAAATTAAATCCTATCACACCTCAATATGCTTTCATAAACTTCCACATGTAATGCTAACAAAAGGTTGACCAATACCCATGCTAAACACCATAAAAAAATGAGTACACACTTCCTTAAAATAATCTAAAACTTTTGGACAACAAAATTCACTTGAACACGATCTAGAATAAACCACAAACCACATGAGATCCAACAAATACTTCATCCAAACTTGCATCCTAGAAGTACTTCAACCTAGAACATATGGTTAACCTTATTCACACACAGACGCATGAAGCATACACTGTACTGTACCAAATCAAGTGAAACCTCAAATTTTGAAAGATACAAACATTATAAGAACTTCCCAAATCCGCTCAACTTGAAGTTAAATTGCAGAGAAACATAGAGAAAATACATTTCTCCCAGGCCAAAGAAAATACCACTAAAAAATTGGTTCACACACTAGTGAAAATATCTCGCACTATACAATGATCCAAAAACCAAAATTTTGAACATAGCAACCACTAAAAACCTTGAACAACATATCAGATCCACACAGGTATAGCATCAATATAGAAGAAATGTGGAGCACATCCCAAAGCACATTCTAAACACTTGCACAACACTGTTTTCTTTGTTTGTCAAATTTTATCAAAAGCACTTGGAAACCAAGTACCAGAGACATCATCTCAGCTCATTACACATCACCAGACACTGCAACACAAAGATAGCTCCATGTACTCACAACACTTTCTCAATATCTCAACTATACATGCACAACTTGCAACAACCTATTTTCCTCTTTTTCACAATTTTCTCAATATCATCGACATCTTCATCATGCAACAAACTTCCTCAACACATAGTTGACATCAATGACAACACCAGTTTTTAGACATCCTGTTGACATCAATGATAACACCTTCATACTTGCAACATAAAGAGGGTATGAGAACCATTAGGAATCCAAACTTCAACAATTATATTATTGGTGGCATGGTAGTCTTCAACTTTCATTTTTGGAATTATATGTAAACTCACACCCTTAATATGAACAAATTTCTAGGAAAGAAATCCCCTTTCTAGTAGTTGTGGCTAATCAAATTTGGTAATTAATGGAAAATTGAGTATTTTAGGAAGGTAGGTAGGAATGAGCCATATAAAAAAACTAGTTTTAAAATTTTGGGGATTGAGAGTTAGGGATACCCCGTAAACCATACCACCTGTTGGGGATTGGAGATTGGGAGAATGACATAATTTATGCTAAAAAACAACAAATAAGTGTACCCCCACATATCCAACTCTAAAAATACATATTCAAGGAAATATTGGGAATGGTGGATTAAGGATGCCAGTGAATTAATCCTACAAGGCATGCAAGTAAAGAAATGTTTGAACTCATGAACTCAATAAGGTAACACAATAGAAAATATTGGGGATCAAGATTCAAGGATAGTACATACCGTATGCCACTGAGAATGTAGATAAGAAGATGATTGATACACTAAATTTGAAAGGTAACTCATTGTAAAGCATCAAAGTGTGGGGGTCTTAGGAAAAAGATATAGCTAAGAGAGAGCCCGAAACTCCAAAAAAGGAAAGGGAAAAAGCGAGGATCAAGGAGAAGGTATGAATAGATGGGAAATTTTGATATCTTGACAAGGACAAAGAAAAATATAAAATTGGGAGGAAATGCATACGAAGAAGGGAAACTGTGAAAGTTTAAAAAATTGCATATACTTAGGAAAATGATTAGAAAACACCCCCTAGATATTTTGTATTTTGGAAGCTTCCAATAGCCTTAGAGAACACAAGGAATGGAGAAGAGAAACACTTATGTAAAATTTGGTTAAGGAGACCTATTTGGAGTTTTCTTATATTATTTATAATTAATGGTCCAAACAAGATTAGGTGTATAAAGAGGCTAGGATTTAAGAAAATTTGGACACAATCAGATAGGGTGCCAACACTGACATTTCTATCCAATGATCCAAGAAGGAAAATAGAACTCTATAGATTTCAACTATGGATATTCCTTAGAGAATGATATGATATGATGACAAAGAGAATATTTGGGGCAATGCACATGTGGGATAATGAATGTTGCTAATCAAATTTCCCAATTTCTTAAGTTCATTAACATTCTCCAGTGATATTCCTTTGCTAATGCCTTCAATAGTTTCACATGTATAAGGTACAAGTGAATCTAGAAATACCTATTTTTAAGGAAACGTCATAAGCACATGCTCTAGATAGTTGGATTAACCTTGTTAATACATACTTTGCAATAAATCACTTTTTTGATAAATAAAATATTACCTTCACTCTTTCAAAAGTTTTGTTAGGTCCCTAATATTCTTTCTAATGTTATGGCCTTAATATCATATATAATAAGAATATAATATATTCCTAAGTATGATGAGTTAAACACTTTTGGCATGCTTAACATTAACATTAGTTTTAGTCAATACCTTAAATAATCTTTATTAGGATGAAGGGGTATGTCCCTATATGGTTACACTTATAAATAAAGGGGAGATGTTCCTTCCAAGTCATCATATCATCAATTATGTTAGAAAATAGAAGATGAACAACAATAATAGAATCTTAAAACAACTATAAATCAAGACTAACATTGTTAACCATATGGAGATTAAACAATAATAACAATGAGAATGTAAGAACAAAAAGTTGAACATGAAATACAGTGTTTAATGTGGAGAAACCCTTTCGAGAAAAAAAATCCACCAAAGAAGAGATGAGTAGCTTGTATTATTAGAAAAATGTGATTACAATGTATCCACTCTAACTCCTCTTTAGCCTTCAATCCGATAACATAACCCTTGCAAAGAAAACTTGATGAAGAAACACACTCAAACTCCACATTCAAGCACCTATTATAAAGAATATCACAACACATGAAGAATGGCATCCAAATTGGTCTAAACCTCATGCCACCACCTTGGAATCATCACATGAATATCATAATGACCTATTACATAAGCTCTTATAGTTTTCATAAGGAATATTTCATGCATGAGCACCTAGGGACCAAGATAGAAAATATTCTATCATAGATATTGTCATAGTCATCATAGAATCTTGTGACAGGTGTCATAGCTGTCAAGATGATCTTACAACTTATGATAGTTTTCATAACATGACATACTGTTAGATTCCCAAGGTGGACACCTAGAATCTCTTATTTGATCATTTTACCATTATTGTGACAACTATCCAATAAAAGTAGCACAGTAACTCCCTGTCGATAAAACAATAATTATCAAGGCCAGTAAAAAATTAATTACCACTATTGGTGAAACCTTCCATCCCTTATGAGTGAATTACAAAAAATATTAGGAGTAATTAAATTACATGATATTTACAAGGTTGATGGCACCTTTATCCCAACATTCTCCCACTTGACATCATACTCTGTAAATACACACATAGGAAAACATAAACATATATCAACTAAGCACAAGTAATAAGGCCCATGGCCTTCCTACACCAAGTAAATTTCATTGTGCTCATAGGTTTGGTGAGAATATATGTAGCATTCTCATGTGTGTCAATCTTCTTCAACTCAAATTGACCATTTGAAATAAATTCATGAACAAAATGATACTAAATATCCACATGTTTAGTTCATGCATGATACATCAAATTGTTAGCTAAATGAATTGCACTTTGGTGACTACCATAGTTAATATGAATAACTTTGCAATCAAAACCAATACATGTAAACAACCTTTGTAACCAAATTACCTCCTTAGAGACATGAGTAGTAGCCATATACTCTACTTTTGTGGTGGATAAAGAAAATGTAACCTATCTTTTACTCATCCAACTCATTGCTCCTCCAAATAGAGTAAACACATACCCACTAGTGAACCTACAACTATCCAAGTCACCTACCCAATCTACAACTTCAAATCTCTATTTTTCTAATGACTTGACCACATTATTAGTACCATGATACATCAAATAGTAATCAAAAGCACCTCACAAATATCTAAATACCCTCTTAACAAAATTCCAATGCTCTTTACCAAGGTTATATGTAAACCTACTTAGAACTCACATTGCTTGTGCTATATCTGGTCTAATACAAACCATTGCATACATCAAATTTCCAATGACACTAGCATAAGGAACCTTAGACATATCCTCAAAATAATCATCTGAATTAGGACAAATATCTAAGCTCAATTTAGTACCAACTGGAAATGGAATACAAACTGACTTAAAGTTATGCATATTAAACCTCTACAAAATGGTATCAACGTACTTAATTTGACTTAACCAAAGCTTTTTGTGACTTCAATCCCTACTCATTTCCATCCCAAGAATGTATTTTTCAACCCCCAAGTCCTTCATATCAAATGTTCCAGGAAGTTGTTTCTTGAGCTCACTAATCATCTCCTTGTTGTTACCAATAAACAACATATCATCAACATACAAGACAATAATTAGGATCTGATCATCAATAACCTTAATACAAATACAATGATCATCTTTGCTCCTAAAAAACTCAAATTTAATGCAAAAGCATCAAACTTTTGATACCACATCCTAGGTGACTACCTCAAACCATACAAAGATATCTTTAACCTGCAAACCAATTATTATTTTCCCTTCACAACAAAATTGTCAAGATATTGCATAAAAATATCCTCCCCAAGCTCCCCATGCAAGAAAGTAATTTTAACATCCATTTGTTCTATCTTGAAATCACAAGCAGCAGCAATAGATAATAAGAATCTAATAGAAGTCAATTTAGCAACAAGAGATAAAATTTCAGCAAAATCAACTCCCTCTCTCTGGGAGTAGCCCTTAGCCACTAATTTAGCCTTGCACCACTCTAACTGACCATTTGCTCCAAATTTCTTTTTAAATACCCATTTACATCCAATGGGATTTCTTCCTTTGGGAAAACTAACAAGATCTCAGGTGTTACAATTATCCAAAGCCATCATCTCCTCCTACATGGCCTACAACCAAGACTCACCTTCCTCTGAAGAGAGAGCCTCCCTGAAAGATCTAGGTTCATTTTAAGTACTTAATAAAGAAAATATAGAATGAAAATATGGTGGGTTATACTTGTCGACTGGATTTCATTGTTTTGTGGAACTTCTAAGAATAGGAGTATGAGGCTCTTGTTATCCTTGACCTTGCTCAACCTCTTCCTAATTTTATTCCTCGTGTTCTTTGGTTTGATCAGTAAATTCATATGAAACCTCATCTTCTTCCTCCCCGTCCTCAAGTCCAACTCTCTATTCTTCCCAAGCTGCATCTTCCTGCTTAATTTCAAAATGCACTCTCTTTTCCTTATCTTTTTCCCTTGGTTATTCAGGATCAAAAATAACACTAAGTTCACTGAAAATCGCATCTCTAAAAAATATATTTTTCTTGGTTAGAGGATTCCATAATTTATAACCTTTTACATTATCACCATATCCAATGAAAATGCACTTTTCAGCTTTGGGATCCAAATTAGTTCATTTTTCGTTCGGCACATGAACATAAGCCTTATAGCCAAATACCCTTAAATGTGAAACAAAATATTTCTTACCTATCCATATTTCATAAGTTGTTGTTTCAAGAGTTGTACAAGGAGATCTATTCAACAAGTAACAAACAGTACTTACAACTTCTGCCCAAAAGAAATTGTCAAGTTGTGAACTACTTAGCATACTTTTGGCTCTTTCCATAATTGTTTGATTCATTCTTTTTGCCACTCCATTTCATTGAGGAGTGCAAGGAGTAGTTTTATGTCTAAATTTTTTTGCATGCTTACAAAACTCATCAAATTCCTTAGAATAGTATTCCCCTCCATCATTAGACCTCAAAACCTTAATACTACAATATGTTTTCTTTTCAACTAAGACTTTGAATTCTTTAAACTTAGTGAAAACTTCATATTTATGCCTCATAAAATATAACTAGGTATATCTTGTATCATTATCAATGAAGGAGACAAAATTTATAGATTTTCCAATTGATTCCACATCCACAAGACCAAATACATCTGAATGAATAAGTTCCAATTCATTCTTAGATTTAGTACTGCCTGAAGGAAAATATTTTCTATTTTGTTTACCAAACACACAATGTTACAAAAATCAAAACTCTCATCAGAATAGGAAAAACTATCTAATAAATTTTTATTCAAAATGGTTTTTAAACCAATCTCACGAATGTGGCCCAATCTACTGTGCCACAACATACAAGTATTTTTAGATTTTTCATTTACATTAGTAGAGTTAACAATAGTAGTGGCTTCAAGCATAAAAAGAGTCTCCTTCCTTTTCCCTCTTGCTATCACCAAATTTCATCTTACCAATCTACAACCATGCTTATCAAATGTTACATGCAATCCCAAATCATTTATCTTAAAAATTGAAAACAAATTTCTTGCTAATTTATTGGAATATGTGAAACATCATAGAGGATTTTTAACCTCCCATCATTGAAACACAATTGAATCTTACCGCTTCCAACAATTGGATATGAAGAGTTATCACCAAGGTAGGCTTCACCTCCATCATATTTTTCATATGTGTAAAACCACTCATTATGAGGAGTCATATGATACGAGCATCCTAAATCAATTAACCAGTGTTCATTAGTAATAATATGAAGAAAAGAAACCAAAGCTTCATCACCTGAGTTGGAGGATTTCTTTGTAGAGGAATCAAGTTGTTTCTTTGGATTTCTACATTCCTTCTTCACTTTGTTCTTCTTCCTAGGAGTTTTAGATATTCCCTTAGAATTTTCCTTAGGCCCATTCTTATCTCCTTTAGACCCTCTTTCTTTAGGCCTTCCCCTGACATTAAGAGAATCACTTAAAATATCCATAGCCTTTTTCCTCATTTCTCGTGACAAAAAATTTGCTACAAGAGATCCATCTTTGGATCTTCAATGTTAGCAGTGATAGAAAGTACAAAATTATCCCAAGATTTGAGTAAAGGAAAAAGAAGCATAATGCATTTATCTTCTTCTTCAACATTAACATCAATGGAGGCTAGTTGACTCAAAATAAAATTAAATAAATTTAAATGCTCGGCTATTGATTCACCTTCCTTCATCTTAAGAGAAAAAAAAATCGTTTCAGTTAGAGTTTATTTACCAGACTTTTTTCTTGATAGATCTCACCTATCTGGTTCAAAAAAGAATGTGCAACCTTTTCCTTTGATATACTTTCCCATTTTTGAGTAGGAATGGGAAGGGGTTGTAATAAACCAACAAGATAAGTATGCTCATTTTTGTTTTGTTGGAATACTTGGTACTTACGAACATACTTAAAAATGCCATCCTTCATTCCCTTCCATGAGAATCTCTCACGGATCTACCTGTATGTCTTATAATATATAGGATGACTAGCCATAGGAATGTCATGAAAAGCCTTAAATATGTGCACCTTCACCTTAGATTCAAGAGCTAACCATATTCTATCCTTGTAATAAATGAGACCATCCCTTACCTGGTACTTATCATCCTATAATGACCCATCAAGAATGTTGTTGGCAAGAGCATTCTTGGAATAATCAACCTCTATTTTATCCTTCCAATCTATTGATATGACTAGAATGGAGCTCAAATGTTGTCTTCTAAACAAAGCATCAACCACTACATTCTTCTTTTCTTTGACATATTCAATGCCAAAGTCATACCCCTGAAGTTTACTCACCCATTTTTGCTACCTCTCATTAAGATCCCTCTGATTAAGGAAGTACTTAAGCATGTTATGATCAGTTTTCACTACAAATCTTCCCCCAACAAGGTACTATCTAAACTTGGCAAGAGCATGAACAATTTCCAACATCTCCTTACCATAAATAGAATAATCTCTCTCACAACTTCTCAACTTCCTGATCTCGAAGTCTATTGCATATTTACTTTGCATGAGGACAACTCCTATGCCTTCACCCAAGGCATCACACTCAAGCTCAAAAGGCTTGGAGAAATCGGGAATGGATAAAACTAGGCATAGACTCATCAACTATTTGAATCGATGAAAGGATTGTTGTGTTGTTTTAGGCTAAAAAAATGCCCCATTTTTGGTCAAATCAATGAGTGGGGCTGCCAACTGTGAAAATTCTTTGACAAACCTCTTGTAGAAACCAAAAATCCCAAAGAACCCCTTCAACTATGTGAGGTTTGTAGGTGGAGGCCAATCAAGAATAGCCTTGATATTTTCAGGATCAATACTAACTCCCTTTAAACTGAGAATGTGCCCAAGATACAACTTTGTCTTTCCAAACTCGCACTTGGACTCCTTTGTAAATAGCGAATCACTCTCCAAGATACTCAAAACCTCATCCAAATGTCTCAAGTGCTCCTCCCATGATCTGCTATAAATAAGAATATCATCAAAGAATATCAAGACAAACTTACACAACTATTGCCTGAAAATTATGTTCATGCAAGAATCAAATGTGGCAAGAGCATTAGTCAATCTGAAGGGCATAACAAGGAACTCAAAGTGACCAAAGTGGCACTTGAACATTGTTTTCTCAATGTCCTCTCTAACTCTGACCTGATGATAACTAGACCTCAAGTTTATTTTGGAAAAATAGATTGCTCCATGTAGTTCATCACTCTGTGGGATGGGTACCTATTTTTGATAGTCTTCTTATTGAGTGCCTTGTAATCTATGCACATGCGCATAGTCTCGTCCTTCTTCACTAGCACCAGAAAAGAAGAAAATAGACTCTTACTTAGCCTAATATTTCCCTTGTCCAGAAGCTCCTTAATTGCCTTCTCTATCTTATCCTTGTGTCTCTTAGGGTGTATGTAAGGTGTAGTGATAACAGGCTTAGTTCCCTCCTCTACCCTCCTCTAACTCAATGATATGCTCTATGCCTCTATTAGGAGGCCTACTTGGAGGTATACTGCCAAAAATCTTACTTCTCTTGGAAAGCAAAGCCTGCATGTCGAGTGGATAGGAACGCTTCTCCTCCTCTGTAACGATAGGCATAACTATGCACTCTTTTTCCCTCTCCACCTGATCATGTCTAAAAAGTCTCTCCATGTGCTTGAATGAAACAAAACAAGGCCCTCCATTAGATATCCCTCTCAATACAACATTCTTACCCTCTGATTTAAACTTCAACTCCAAGGTCTGAAAATTGAGAGTGATCTCACCTAGGGAACATAACCACTGAATACCTATCACTCCATCTGTGCCCCCAATGCTAACCACATAGAATTCATCCTTGAATTCATAATTACCCAACTGAAGGCTAAGTTGTGGAATCATCCTAGTACAATTAATGGTGAAACCATCTACAACCATCACTCTAAAACCATCAACCTCTTGTGTCTGGAGTCCCCAACGTGCTACGAGTCCCTCATTAATAAAATTATGTGTAGCCCCTAAATCAATCAAGGCTACCATTTGTTGCCCCTTAAGGAATCCTCTAATGGGAAAAGACTCATTCTTTTGGAAGCTATAAAGTTTGGAAAGCTTCCCTTCTTTTGTCTCCCCTTTTCCAGCCTCTTCATGAAGCTCTTCCTCTTCTTTTTCATCCAAATCAAATTGTTGGTCTAAACTTTCTGATGCACTTTCCTCTACTAAATAGTACTCTATCTGATGCATTTTCACCTTTTGTGGTGCGCATATTATCCCTAGACCAAGGCTCTTTACATTTGAGGCATAGGCCCTTCTTCCTAAGGTCATTTAGAGTGTCTCCATCGATCCTAGTGATTCATTTTTTCTGTTGATTGGTGTCCTTAGTGAATGATTTATTTTCCTTTTTATGCATGAATGGCTTAGACTAAAATTTTGTTTTAGGAATAGCCCACTTCATGCTTCTTTCTTTCTTCATTGGATCCTGCAAGGTTGGAGGTTCAAAAGCCTTAATCCATTCCGTAAGTGGCTCCATAATTTCCTCACTAAATAAGACCACCAATCTTCTCTTTGTAATCCCTGAAACCATCACTACAAGCCTCTAAAATTCTACTATGTAAGCCTCCATAGTGTCATATTGCTTAACCTGGGCGAGCTCTCTAAAATGTATCTCGAGGTCTTTCTTATCAAACCTCTCAATGAGCATGGTAAACTCATCATATGAGGTGATAGACCTATGACCTAAGGTAGCAAGACCATGGTACCACCACTCATGTGCTAGCCCACCAATATGTAGAGTGGAAAAATTAATTGCCTCATCCTCCACCATGGGTCTAAGGGCCAAGTAGTTATCAATATTTTGTACCCAAGCCCTCGCTATGCACTTATCACTCCCATCAAATTCGACAAGTGTTACCTTTCCAATGGCCTGTTGTAAGTCTCTCTACACTGTTGGTCATCTATGATCAACTCTACCACCATTTATTTTCCTCTTTTGATCCAAGAACTCGTTGTAAGACAAGTTCACCTTAATGTCTTCAAGGAGAGTGTCATATTCTATATAACCTTCCCTTAAGCTATCCACAAAAGGTAAGGAAGAATCTGGATTAGGTTGTGGTGTCTCCTTAGGTAAGAAAGTGGGTTGGAAAGGTCTGGAAAAAGTGTTTGAACCCATTGTAGTACGTTGTCCATCATTACCACCCTACTAATATGTGGAACTATTATCTCCATTATGCGTTGTGTTACCATGTGTAGTGTTAGGAGTAGTATGAACCACAACAATTTTCCCAATCTTTCCCAAAAGTTGAGACATCATGTCCATCAGATTGTCGAACTTCTTCTCCATCCTAGCTCCTGGACTCACTGATCTTGATCTACCTTTTCCCCTATTAGCCATGTTACTTGTAGTTATTTCCCCTTCACCTGGTGAATCTTGATGCATCTTTGCACCCTATGAAGACTCCCAATGAGCCTTAAGACTTATGAGATAGCTTGACCTTCCAGAATAGGTGGGGGTTGCCAATGTCCTTTCTTTAACTCCCTTTGTGTATACCTCTATTCTCTTTCACACATAGAATGAAAAGTGTTGATTGCATGTCACTACACAGGATGGCAGGAAATAGTGGCTCTAATACCACTGTAACATACACCCCTGATTTTATTTTTGAAATACATTGTATGCTAATGTGTTTTGTGTTTGTTTCAAATGCATTTTTCAATGAAGCATAACATAGATAATATTTACAAATAAAGAAGGGAACCAATAGATAACAATTCCTTTTTATAGAGATTGCAACACATAATAAGAACATTAATTTTTAGATTGAAATTAGTCAAATACAATGCTATATCAGACCTAAAATATGAAGTTTCAGACCTGGTAATTGACTTATAACAACAAAATACAACATATTTATCCTCCAAGGTCTTCAATGATGGCATGCCAAGACCCCTATGTGTCCCAACGCCTCCAAACAACCACTTAAATATTGGAAATGAGCTGACAGTGAGGTTTATACAACAACAAATCCCTATCCAATAACACCTAGAAATGGTACGACCCCTAGAGAGGGTGACTTAGTTGTAAAACTCAACCCTTCATTGAAACCCTCAATTGATAGCCTAAAAGATGGCACCCAAGCATGAGGAATCCAATGCACTGATACCCAGAATGGAGAGCCAAACATGAACAGAGTTGTGAATAGATTTGTCCTTCAACCACTGCTAAAAAATGACTTTCCAAAACTTACCAACAAACCCAAATCAAAATACCATAAAATCTTCATCTTTCATCACCCAAAACTTAGATAATCAGAAGCTTGTTGAAGCATTGTGTGATCCCTAGATGGAACCACTCGAATCCGGCTAGGGTGGATCTTTCACCACTGAAGCCAGCTCAATACAGCGAGGGTTTTCGTCCTCAACATGCAGCCTAAGTACTCTGGAGTCATTCCAACAACATCTTGTCAAGTTTCCAAAAAGAAGATGAGAAAATGAAAGCGAAAAAGCAACTTTATAGAAGGTGAGAGGGAAATTAGGAAAACTTTAGGTTTGAATCATTTTCTCTCCAATTTTCAATGCCCCTTATGTCCCCTTTTAATTTTTTAATAATTTTTAACACCTTATACCTCCCTTGGGCATCCAACTGCTCATAAGGAAACTATTTCGATTTTGTTTCCTTCTAAAATAGCATTAAGTTATAACATTAGGCTTCAAGGTGATTTTTTGATGACCACCTGCCCCCACTTAAGTTATAAAGTTATTTTATAAAAATAACTTAAGTGACTGATAAAAAAAAAATATTAAATAATCCAACCTTAGTTTCACCAACGCCACCTTAGGAATAACATTGTCGAAATAATATGGGCCTGAGACCAGTTTTCTAAAATAGACTTACTATAAATAACAACTACTAAAAATAGTAAGTACTCACCAAACACCAACTGGTACAAAACTAAAGATCTTGAGATGCTTTGTGGCTTACTATGAATAGTAAGCATTGTAAATTGGTCACTGCTATAAATAGAAAGTCCTTTTGAAAACCAACATTGAGCCCAATGCTGGCCATTGAGTCCCGTAATCAACTCCAACTAGCCTATGAGAACTCTGGAATAGGTTAATGGACAAACCCACCACTCAAGAGCGAGAAGTGGACATTACACAAAGTCTTTGAAATCATCTTGGGATTGCTAGTTCCTCTGGACCCCACCCCTCTCATCATTGTTGTGCAAGATGGCATTGAGATCACCCCCAAAATATAGTATTCTGGAAAATTATTCCCCCAGAGAGATTCAATTTATTGCCACACCCTTCTTTTCTGAGTGCAGGAATTTGGGCCATAAATGTTGAGAAGAAGAAATGTTAAATTGGAGGAGAGGCTTTTTACCTTGCAATCCAACCAATTCTTGCTTGCTGTAGAGGACTCCACATGAATTGTATGAGGCTTGCAGAGAGTGATAAGGCCCTGAGATGCTCCAACATAACCCATGAATTCCAAATGCCACCATTTCACTTGCTTTTTGAACAATTCCACTTCTACTGTAGAGAGCTTAGTTTCTTGAATCATTAAAATATCTGCTTGAGATATGTCTAATAAGAGCCTAACTAGACGCTTTTTGTTAGAGGCGTTTAAGCCCCTAACATTCCATGAAAGGAGCCTCATTGTTCCTCGGGAAGGTTCCACCCTTCCCAGATCTGAGCATCATAGTTGGCTTGGTTTGACCCTCCATCTTACCATCCAAGGATCTCAACTCTTGGTTGGTCTTCCTCCCTCATTGTTTCTAGTGCCCCAATCTGGAGACCGCTTAGAGGGAGCTCTTGATTTTATTCCCAACTTCTTTGGATTTGGGGTTAATTGCTTCGAAAGTGTATTCTTTGTTTCCTCTGTTGGAGGAACTTCCCCTTCTTCCCAATCTTCCTCCTCCAGATCCTCTTCCACCACCCCATCTATGGAAGTTTGGATGATATCTTTGCACATGTCTTGTTCATTCAGATTAATTTCTTCTCTTGCCATATTTGAAAGCCCCATCAGTTCAAAACCTACCTCCAGGATTGAAGCTAGATCTTCATCCAATTGTTTGGAGTCTAATGGGACCGAGGGTGGATTTAGAACTTGGTTGTTTTCATTCATAGGTTGCTCATCATTCTTTGCTTCTCCACCATTTGCCCCTTCTCCTTCATTTTCTACTTCTCCATCATGCGTAGGTAAGCAATTTATCTCATATCCGATTTCTTGTCCTTCCACGAAACAATTTCCCAATTTGAGAGACCTTTCAGGGGTGCCTATTTTTCCCCTGTACTGAATCTACTACTTTTTGGCTTTCTTCAAGGGAATATTCCTCTGAGAAACACTCATCAAAAGATCTTCTTAAACCTTTCAGATGGTTCACTATTTCCAATCTCTGATAGCAGCGACCCTCAGTCGAAATGATCTCCAGTTCCCGCCAACGAGTACTATTTGACTTGGTCTCCACATACATATATACACAAGAAGCGTCCTCATTTGGATCAAACTGTCCTTTCGCACAAATGAATGATCCTAGTTCATTGTCGATCTCTGCCAAAATCTTGTCATCCCAATATTCCAAGGGGAGATTAGGCATCTTATACAAGATCTGGAGGTACTCCATTTGAAATCTAGTTGCATCAAAATTAGGTTCCCAAGGTTTCATGTAGAATCCAAACCCATCCATCCTTTGGAATTCTGCTTTCAAGATCTGACGCCTTACTTCTGAAGAGGAGCAATTGACCACAAAGAAGTTGATGGCGATGAATTTGATGCTCGCTATGGGTCCCCAATGTTCTTTCCACCAATTCGAAAGCTTATCTTTGTAGTGCACATGACCATACCATTTAGCAATGATGTTACAGATTGAGAGATGGGAGTCGTAAGCATGAATAAGCTCCAGTGACAGTCGAATCACCTTCCTTGATTCCTCCTTTTTTTGTCTGCCTCTTCCAAGGTTCTGGAAGGATCTACGCTAATTGGGGAAAGAGGACCTGTCTCCTCCCCAAAAGCGCTCTTGTTGCGGAGGTGTTCTGGTCTCGATGCGCCTTTTCCCCAATGGGATTGCATTCGTGCCTACTTCCAATGAAGGAATTCAATTTTGAGATTCATATCACTGCCCTCCATTTCAGCCTCTCGAATCTCCATTACTTGCTCCTCCATCCCCAGCTCTAATCCAATGCTTGAACTGCTCCCTTTGAAGACTACCGCACAATGATCCTCGAGGCGTTGTGTCTGATGCAGAGGAAGGTCTTCATCCACGATCTCAGCCCAAGTTGTCGATCTACAAATTTCGCTCTTGCACGCCATTTCACATTTTTGTATTTTATGAAATTAATATTAATTTGTGTTTTCAATCATATTTTTTAATATTATATTTTTCAATGATTTTCTTTCGTATTGTTTATATTGTACGTGGATACCCCATTACATAAGAGGTGGATAAGCTATATGGGGATGAAATTAGGATTGTTTCTGTATTAGAAGAGAATTTGTGTGGCTTTGTTTGTGTACTCTTATTTGAGTTTGTCAGTCGCCATTTAATATGACCATTATTAAAAAAATTAAAAAGGATAAACAAATTGTCAACCAAAAAGCTAAGGAAGAAAGAGGAAAATTATTGCTAATTTATCTTTAGTATAGTTATTGCACTATTATTACCCAAATAAAAATGATTGTTTCATTAAAATAATGCTATTACGTTGAGAGGCGTCTAAGTGGCATCCAACAATTTGTGTAAAGTTTTTGAAGCTGCATTTAAAATGACACGCAGGTTGAAGTCATGTGCAACTACAGTAGATTTGATGAAACAAAAAGAATAAATACATAAATAAATAATAAAAATAATTCAAATATTTGCATAAATTAAAAGAACAAATAAATAAATAAATAATATTTTTGATAACTCTCTGCATATTTATATATATTAATATTTAATGTATGTATTCTAGTTTATATGTTGCAATTGTAAATGCTACTAGCATATTACCTTAAACAAATCTATGTAAAAGATGGTGATAAATTATTTTTTTCTAAATTTGTATAAGATAGACACTATAGGGGAGAGGGGCCTATAGTGGAGTGGGGTCCAATAATGGGGATAGAAGTAGTCCTCAGTGGGTCCCATAGTGAAGCACCTTAATATCCAATTGCAAAACACTTTTTATCCATAAAATACACAAACTGACAAATCATGTGATGCCACATCAGCGCACCAATAAAACATGACTTAGTGCACCACTATCGGTCTCACTTTTTTTTTGGGCCTTTTTTGGATACCTAAAGAAAAAGCATGTTGACGTGGCATCATATTGATGTTGTGGCCCTAAAACGAAATATAGAAGCACGTGAGTTGTCAAATAAACTATTATACAAAATTGGGAGTGTTTGAAATTTCCACGTTGAATTTTGAGAAAGGCAAAGTTAGGGTGCTCCACTATAGGCCCATCTCCCCTAGTTGATAATATGTCTATTAAGATAATTATTATAAATCTAAAAACTTAAGAACTAATAATTTAGAAATAATTAAAACTATTTTAATCTTTAAATTGTTTTGTATATTTAAGATACATACTAAACAATTTATTTTTTTATAACAAGTTAATTATTATGATTACAAATCACATACTATTAAATTTATATATAGAGCAAATGGAATAGTATCATAAGAATAAATAAAATTATTAGATTTATATGGAGTAAATGTTCTTACCAATAAAATTGGCATGAATAGTATTAACAAGAAATAAAATAAAGTTAAGTACGCTGGAAATAGATTCGAAAATGCTTTCAACTAGCCGACCACAGTGGGAGTCGAACCCACGACCTTTTGATCCGAAGTCAAACGCGCTAATCCACTGCGCTATGCGGTCAATTGCTGCTTACATGAAATTGATTCTAACTATTTATTCATTTAGAATTTTATGCAAAACGGTGAGGACATTGACGACGGAGACAATCACAGTAGAATTTGTTTGATATCTCAAAACAAAAAACCTCCGAGATTACATAAAAAGCATTCAAGCTGTTTAACAGTTCTCTTCAATAGGTGATTTTAATTAAAAATATTTTTTAATATTTGAAAAACAAAAACAAAAAGAGTTGGCTTGTAAGCAATTTAATTTATTTTTTATATATTATGGTAAAAATAGTCACTTAGGAGAGGATGTGGTGGCTTATTTAAAAGACTAATAATTAGTTTAAATGAGGATTAGTAGCCACCCAACCATCTTTAAGTATTTTAAATTATAAAAAGATATGTATATATCTTATTTAAGTGAATACTTTGGGTAATAGATGATTAATTAAAAGATCTAATAGTAGTCTAGTCATGCTAAGAAGGAGCTAAGAAATGGTTGTGATTGTGCAAACTCCTTCGAAGAAGTACATGAGAGCATAAGCTCTGAGTTAAGTTTTTCAATTTTAATAACAATATATGACGTGCATTTTCTCAATAATTAAGAAAGTTCTAAAGGTACTGAAATCCCAAGACCACCCAATCCCTCTTCTTTTAATTCTTATATATTTAACAAAATAACTTTTATTTATTTCTTGATACCTAGTTTACTAATTTATTTTATATCTTTTTAATAAATTATTTATTTTCATAATTTTATTAGTAAGATGGTATTCATGTTAATTTTATTAGGAGAAACACTTAGTTATTAAAAAATTCAATAGTTGGGGCAGGGGACCTAGCTCAATTGGCTAAAGCATCCTGTTGCAGGCAAGAGGTCACGAGGTCTAGTCTCCCTCCAAACCCGTGGTACCGGAGGGCATGTCATGCCAAAGTCACTAGTCACCTGAAAAAAGTTTACCAAGCGCACTATAATTTATAGGGGGACGAATACCCAACCGATTCCCTTAAAAATAAAATAAAAAAATCAATAGCAAGTAATTTGGAATTCATAAATAATTTTTCATAATTTTTTTAACATAACATGCAAAACAACTTTAAGATTAAAACAATCTTTCCTATAATATTGGTTCTTAAGTTCTTAGACTTATAATGATATTTTTCTTAAATTTTTGGACTTCTAATAATTATATTTTTAATTTCTTAAAATTAAAATTACTATATTAATATAAATTTTATCAACTAATAAATTTAACTTAGAATGTTTATTTTTTAAAATATTATGAATTTTGAGGTAAAATAGTACACAAGTGTTTGTCATTTAGGGTTCAAAAGTAGAGGTGTGAAGGATTGAACTTCTCAAAATGAAGAATAGAAATTGGTGACAAGAATAGTGGAGGGTGCATAGAGCAAAGAGATTGAGAATCAAAGGTAGAATTTTAGCAAAGAATCGTGGATCAATTCAAGGTTGATTGCAAAAGGAATGATCACAAATATAGGCCTCACAAGTTTTTGCATCACCAAGGATCAAATGGTGATCAATTCTATGGAGATCAAAGGAAGTATCCTCATTCCAATGGATTCACTCAAACTTTGTCCAAGAAGGTTTTCAAAGTCAAAAAAGATTTAATTCAAGATGGTCTTGGATTTGGCAAGACAATCCTATCGTCAAATTCCTTCACATGTATAGAATTCAAAATGAAAACATAAAATGATTTCGATGTAAGTCACAAAATCTAATGAAATCAGAAGACCCCTATATTCAACATCATGATCATTCTCTCTTGAGGTTTGTTATTGGAGCTAAAATAATTCCCTTGGTGAAAAAAGGTAAATGAAAAAGGATTCTTTGGTTGCAAGATATAATAAATTTAGAAAAGTCAATTCAACATTTAAAAGAAAAACTTTTTCTTGAAATGGGAAAATTTGTGGCCTAAATTGGAAAAAAAATTCCAATTGGTCTTTAGAAAATTGGGACCATAGGTAAAAATTAGGAACTTTTTCAAAAAAAAATTTCTTATTGAATGTGAATTTTTAGATCAAAAGAAAGATATTATGGATGGTGACCCATGGGTTATGAAAAATGAAGGCTTCTATATCAAGGATTGGTTTCAAATTTTGATCCATTAAATCATGTAGTTACTCTCACTCCAATGTGGGTTAGCTTATATACAACCTAGTATTATAATGTTAGATTATAATGTTGGTATGAGTCTACTTTCAGGGACATTGGGAATAGCCTAGGTTCTTTCATGGTGATTGATAATGATCTAGACCATAAAGAACTTATAATTTATGCACAAATATATGTTATTATATTAATTTGGTGAAAGAAATCCTTGCAAGTATTAAAATCCAATCCAAAGATGGGGCTTGGTTGCAAAAAAATCAAGGTTGAAGGTTCAAAATATTCTATTGTGTCTAAGGTCTACAAAAAATCTCAAGAAGTGCATGACCTTCTTGATTCTTCCCACCTCAAATTATTTTACAACCTCTAAGAGCTCCCTTCCTCAGGTTTTGGTTGAAGAATTTAAGAGAAAGTATTTTAGTGAAGAAGACTTTAATATGGATCTCACAAAATCATTAAATTTTCCTTCACACATGAATACTTTTGATGTTACATTGGTTCTTTTTGGGATCTTAAAAGGTGATAAGGAGGTTGTAAACCCTAATAAGTTTATTTCAAGTACAAAAATTGAAGGTGTTTTGGGGGGAAATGGAGATTGAGTAGGACTTATCACTATAACTAATGTGTATAGGATGTGAGTAGAGGACTCCCTACTTGAAAATAAGACAAGGGATGATATTAACTCTTTGGAGACAAGGGTGATCAGTCAAACCACCTCTAGAATTGACAAACCTAATTATGGGGAGTAAAAGAAGAAAATAAAAAAAATCCAACAAAGAATTATTAACTTGAGAAGAAGAAGCAAAAGGTTAGATAAAAATAAGCATGATGTTGAGGTTTGGGAAGGGAATTCCCCTTCCCAATGAGAAATGAGATAACTTATTTGAATATTATGGCCCTCAACAATCCTAAAAAATGTGCTTAGAAATATGGATATATTTATGATTCAGGAAGCAAAAGTTAACATTAAAGAGATTAAGCATTTGGAGTTCAAACTAAAAAGATGGTAGGATTTTTTTGTGGAATCCAATGGGGTCTAGGGGGAGTAGCTACTCTCTAGTAGAACAATAAGGTTAATTTAGAGTTGATGGGGAGTTCTCCAAACTATATGATAAGCAAAGTAACTTGTTTTCTCTTTAATATGCAATTATTTTTAATTAATATTTATGGACCTACTCTATATGGTTGAAAAAATAAAGTAGGGTTAGAATTAGCTTATATTTTAAATTATTTTCCCAATTTTATTTGTTATTGGGAGAACTTTAATTCTATCTTGAATGCTGAAGATAATAAAAGGGGTAACTAAACATTGCCAATCCTAATTGGATTCTATGGATTTTGATTTCAAAACTACCCAAGATATTCCCCCAAGAATAGATGATACACTTGGAAAAATCATAGATAGGGGTTCAACAACATTAATAAAAGGTTGTACAAGTTTCTTTATAGGGGGTTGGGGTTCTTTTTTTAGATTCTATGAATGTCAAATATTGTCTATCTCAAGATTTGACTATTATTTGATTCAACTTTAGTTTAAGGATGAACATATAGTAGAGAGATGCCCTTTAGATTTTGAGAATATGTGGATGATAGATCTAGATTTCTTCACCAATATTATGAAGTGGTGGTTAGAAAATTTCCAAAAAGGTACAAAAATGTTTACTATCTTTCTGAAACTTAAATACGTGGAGGACCAATTGAAATATTGGAATAGAAATAATTTTAGAGATATTTTTTAAGGAGGAGCAACTTGAGGAAAAACTTGGTAATATTGTCATATCCAATTGTATGGATCAAGATAGTTATAAGGAAGAAAAAATTATGATAGGTGAATATTTTGAGCTCTTGACAAGGGAAGAAACTTTTTAGAGGCAAAAGGATAGAGAGACTTGGTTACAAGATGGGGATAGGAATACCATATTCTTTCACAATTATACTAAATTCTAGAGGTTTTAGAACCATGTGTGAAAAATTAAAACAAAATCAAAAGAATTTGTTGAAGATGATAAAAAAATAAAAGAGGAAATTCTTTATTTTTAAAATTTATTGAATAATAATGGCGGAGCAACAGTCAAACCAAAGTTTTCGCAAACACCATGGACTGCAATACGATGGAAGGCAAGCTCGATGGACTTTCAATAGGCGGAGAGGGAGAAATACTCAAACAGGTAGGCGTAATGGCACCGACAAGGCTTGGCAAGCTCTCGTTAATCAGCGAGGTAGAAATGGGGGATCTAGAGAGTTTTCTCATAGGAATGCACAGGTGGTGGCTAATGAAGGAAGGTTTCATTCCACATATTCAAAGGGGCATGTGGATTTCAATCAGCTGGAAAAGAAGTTATGGCGGCCAAAGAACCAGACAGAGAATGGCGAGCCAAGTCAGTTACTAAAAAACTTTCTCCATACTACAATGGTAACCCTTTTGATAGAGAATAGTGAATGGAATGATTCTTTGAGTTTCTTTAAAGCTCGTGCCTTTTTTATGCGGTGGGGTGGGCATTGGTCGGCATTCACAAAAGTGAAGGAGTGGTGTGATGCTAATTGGGGGAAAGGGTGCGAAATAAAAACTTTGGAGAATGGTTTTTATCTGGTAGTTTTTCAAACAGCTCAGGGTAAAGAATGGATCTTAAATAGTGGCCCTTTCATAATGGAAGGAAAAGGCTTGTTTATTTTAGACTGGGCTCCAAATTCCAACCCTAATACGGCAAAGACAAAGGAGATATATGTTTGGATTAGCTTGAAAAATCTCCCTCAAGAATATTGGGATCAGGAAACCCTAAGAAATATTGGAAACAAACTGGGAATCTTTGTAAAGTCAGAGGTGGTGGTAGAAAAAGCAGACTGTAGTATGTTCCCAAGGATATGCATTCTAAGATAGATAATCCACCCTCTACCAAAAATGATAGAGCTGAAATCTAGGGAAGGAATGTGGTGTCAGAATCTGGTGGTGGAAGAACATAATTTGTCTAATGGGAGCTGGTTAGGAGAAGTGTGTGTAGAGGCCTAGAGTTGGCATGGCTCTAAAGGGAAAGGCGTTGCTCAAAATCTTCCTACGGAGGAAGTGGTAGCTCTCACAGAGGTAGTGGTCGTTGAAGAATGGAGAACGTCCAAAGAGTGGGGCTCCCTGGATTTCTTATTGAAAGTTGCAAATAAAGAGGGTGAAATGGATTCTCTATCATGGGGTATTATGAGAAAACAGAAAATTGCTTATATTCATGAAGTTGAATGTGAAATGAAATTTCAAAATCTAGTTTTGGAAGGGTTGGTTTCGAATGAGGCAATAAGGGTTAGTGAGTATGTGGAAACAGAGCTAAATCTAGCCACTCCAAATAATATCATGAAGGTTTTAAACAAAGAGAGGGTTAATGAGGTGGAGGAGTCTACAAAAACACTTTCCTCCCCTTTTGGGGAAGAGATAGGCAAGTCTCCGGAACAGGGCACTTTGAATGCTTTTGGGCTTGGTCGTGTTGAAAACCCTGATGATGAGTGTCCTCAACAAGCTTCAGTTATGGGAAGGAAGGATCAGATGGATGTTTCGTTGCAGGTTGAAGTTGACAGCCTAGTTGGTTCTGAAGGGGTAGTTTTTAAGGATATTCCAATCTCTCCTATTCAAAATTTAGATAGTGCTTTTGAAGGGGTCAAAGATAGTGGAGGATCTCTGGAAGACTCAGACTCAAAAACAAATTCAGAGGAGGAGCCTGGTGGGGAAGATTTGTTGGGTTTTAATGATCAAATCAACATAGTGGAGAAGAGGACTATTGAACAATCCTCAGCTCAAAATAGTAAGGTAAGGGCGGGTGAGAAGAGGAGGCGTGGCCCTAAAACTAATAAGATGCACCTTGAAATGGTGGGGAATGTAATTGGCCAAAGCAAATTGAGATCAGGAAAAGGCTATGCCTTTTCCCATAAGCCATGAAAATTATTTCGTGGAATGTCAAGGGCTGCAATGCCCCTGAAAAAATCCATTTGATCAAGTATTGTTTTGATAAAACGAGGCCGAGTTTAGTTTTACTTCAAGAAACGAAAGTAAAGGAAAAGGATTTTGATTGCTTCCTAAAACATTTTGGTAGATGGAAAGGTTGTCTTTCGGGGGTTGTGGGGGCCTTAGGCGGTCTTGGTATATTGTGGGATGAAGCCCTTGTAAATGTTAGAGTTGTGAGGCAAGAAAGGTATTGGCAATGGGTTAGTGCAGATTCAAAGCAGTTGCAAGCCATTTTTTACATTCTTAATGTTTATGGCCCTTCAGGAGTTGCTCAAAAGAACCAGCTATGGCAGAAGCTCTCTAATGTTCTGAGTGTAGAAAGTGGCAGAATGTTCCTCTTAAGTGGCGATTTCAATGCCATCCTAAAACCGTCTGACAAGCTTGGTGGGGTGTGTTGGGCTAGTCAAAGTCAGAGGGATTTTAGAGCTTTTGTTTTGTTGAGTGGTCTATTTGAACTTTCGTTTAGAAATAGTGAATTCACATGGACGAATAGAAGAAGTGATTTTTTTAACATAGCGGAGAAGCTAGATCGTTTCTTTCTGGCTGGGGATTGGGCGGCACAACAATGGTTGTGTGAAGCGGAGGTAACTCCCATAACTGGATCGGATCATTATTTGATAGGGTTGAGAATCCAAGAGGAGCTAAACACCGGTAAGGTGCCCTTTCAAGTTTGAGGCAATGTGGTTGTGGGAAGAAGGCTTCCAGGAGCTAGTGGCAGATTGGTGGAGAAATGCCCCTAAAAGGTATGGAAGTAAAGCCTATATCTTTTTTAAGAAGTTACAATTTCTTAAAGAACAACTAAAGAGGTGGAACAGGGAATCCTTTAAAAATATTTTCACTGAGAAGTTAAGATTGGAAGAGGAGTTAAAGCTCCTTCATTCAAAAATTATTGAGAAAGGGATGTTTGAAGAAGATTTTGAGCAGGAAAAGTTTTTGAACAAAGCTTATTCTAAAATTTTAGCCCATGAGGAAGTTTTTTGGAAGCAGAATTCAAGGGAATGCTAGTTAAAAGCGAAGGACATAAATACAAAGTTTTTTCACAACTCCGTGAAAGTTCGCAGAGCTAGTAACAAGGTTTTCTCAATCAAGGATAGGGATGGGATTGTGTTGTTAGATAATGAACTTATAACCAAAGAAGTTGTAAAATTTTTCTCTGGTTTATGCAAGGGGAATAGTGGAGAAGAAAGTCAAGAATGGAAGATCTTGGAGAACATTCCTAGTGTGGTTTCTGATGCACAAAATGTTATGTTAATGGAAAAAGACTCTTTAAAAGAAGTGAAAAAGGTTGTTTTTGGGCTAGGAGGAGATAAGGCTCTTGGACCGGATGGCTTCCTAGCCTTTTTCTTCCAGAAATTTTGGGGTATCTTAGCATAGGATATTTGGGAAGTGGTTGAAGAATCAAGGGGAAGTGGTTTTGTTTTGAAGGATTTGAATAATACTTTCATTGCTTTGGTACCAAAAAGATCAGAGATAGTTTCGTTTGAAGACCATCGTCTAATTTCTTTATGTAACACAATTTACAAGGTTATTTCTAAGGTGGTTGCCAACAGACTGAAATTTTTTTTACCTTCAGTGATCTTGGTAGAGCAGAGTGGTTTCTCTCCAAATAGGTCTATTTTTGAAGGGGTAATTGTTGTTCATGAAGCTATTCATTCGGTAAGATTGGAAAAAGTGGAGAAGTTGATGGTGAAATTAGACATTAAACGTGCTTATGATGAAGTTAATAGGGGTTTTCTCCTAAAGTTCCTTGAGAAGTTTGGTTTTTGCAGAGAGTGGGTTGCTTGGATTCAGAGTTGTATTAGAACCCCTCATTTTTCGGTTGTTAAATGGCAGCCCTCAGGGTTTTTTTGAATCTAGTAAGGGGATCAAGCAAGGAGACCCCATATCTCCTTTCCTTTTTATTATCCAAGCTGAATCGTTAGGGAGGTTGATTGTTAAGAAAAGGTGTAGTGGGTTGTGGAAAGGCATTGTTGTTGCTGAAGGGATTGATCCGATCTCGCATTTGTAATTTGTTGATGACACTTTTCTTCTGGGGGATGTAACCATTAGAGAAGCTCGAGTGATGAAAGAATCTCTAGATGAGTATGGGGAGGCTTCTAGTCAATGTATCAATTAGCGAAAGTCAGAGATTTTCTTCTTTCAGGTTCCCATAGCTAAACAACTTGAAATATGTAGGATTTTAGGTATGCAGGTTGGTACACTTCCGAGTAAGTTTTTAGGTATTCCTCTCTTTAGGGGAGCTAATAAAGCTGGTATATGGAAAGA
>VDFB02111302.1:0-23648 GCA_007258455.2 Sequoia sempervirens | reverse complement strand
TGATCATAAAGAGAGAGGAATCCTCAAATAGCATGGGTAAATCATATATGGGATCCTCAAAGGGACTACTACGAGATATGGGTACTAACGGTGAAGTTTTGATTGTTTTAACAAAATAACCTTTTCCAAGTATGGTTATCTTCGTAGGAGTACATCTGAGGCCAAGATTCTTAAGGAACTTCTCTGGAATGATAGGTTCTAACAGGTCGCTGTCATTTTTCCTGAACTTTTCATTTTTGTTGTAGCCCTAGCCAAACATTAACTATAGACCTTTGTTGTTTTCCTCCATGGGAAGATCAGGTATGGGTCAATCATCTTGATATAATAGGCTTGATACATCCTTTTTGTCTACCACCTCTTTGCTTAGGTCTCCCCACTTTTTGAAGGTTGTGAGTTCTGCTGTGAAGGTCTAAGATTTTGTATTGATTACTTCTTATTTTCCATGAGATCTAGGAGATTGAGGTAATTCTCCTATCACAAAGGCACTCTTTTTCAATTTATAGTCCCCACACCCATTATCTTGGATTACAACTTCGACATCTAGGATGTTCTAAATGGTAGGTGTCTTTATCTTAGAAGTGGAGGCTAAAGTGGATGGATCGAAATATGGAGATGTGGGTCCCTCATAATCTTTTGGAACTTGGGGGATCTTGTAGTATTTGGCTTCCAAATTTTTGCAATAATAGAATGGTTCAAGGTCACCATGGATCATGACTTCTTGGATCTAGTAAGGGAATTTAACACATTGATGGAATGTAGATGTGATAGCTTGCATCCCATGGATCCATGGATGCCCTAGGAGAATATCATAGGGGAGCTCAAGGTCAAGAACTTGGCAAGTAGTTTCCATTATTTTTCGCCCCACTTGGATAAGGAGTTGAATGGTGCCTTGAGACACCCGCTCTCGATCATCATATGCCCTAATGGTGATACCTTTGCCCTTTTCAATGACATCTTCTAAAAATCCCAAATTCCTTATTAGCTATAGGGTACAAATATTCAAACCCACACCCCCATCCACCAAGACTCTTTTGACTTTGTTCTTATGGACTAAGACTTCAAGATGGAGTGTGTTGTTATGAGACGATTGGTTTGGGAGATCATGCTCAAAAAATGTGAGGTGTGGTGTAGTGATATGTCATACCATAGCTTGAAATTGGTCCAAATCAAGGTCTGTGGGAATGGAGGATGGGCCCAGTGTCTTCTCTAGGATGTCCCTATGTGTAGGCAATATTTTAAGCAACTCCATGATGGAGATTTGGTTGGGGGTCTTTTTCAATTGTTCCAAGATGCTATAACCACTAGGATTTGATTTCAAATTGGTAGGTGGTGCTTTGGGTGGTGGTGATGGTCCTGGGATAGAAATTCTGCTGTGACGTGTGGTGACTCCACACTCGACTCTAGGTCCTTTGATATTGACAACTATTACCCATTCATCTAATGATGCAACAACATGGTCATAGATATGGTTCAAATTGTGGTAACTTTTTCCTTTACCATTTTTGTTTCCTTTATTGTGATCTGGCATCGGATTCGTGTATATTTTGAGATCTTGATTCCCTAGTGGTTTTTCAATTGTTACAAATTTATCATCAATGAGATCTTGGATCAGATTTTTGAGTCTCATATAATTAGTTGTTGTGTGTCCCTTTATTTTGTGAAACTCACAAAGGTGCTTCTCGTAATACCATGGTGGTTCAACTTGAGGCTCTTGGTAATTTTAGTAAACAGGGAACATGATGAGGTTTGTTTGTACCAATTATTGCATGATAGATTCAATGGGTTCCCCAAGTGGTGTATATTTTCATTTTGGGGGATATTTGTTCTTTGGGGGTGGTCCCCCTTTAGCGTTTACATTGTTGATAGTTTTATTTTTGGATTGTTGTGGTGATGGGTTGGTTTGTGGGGTGTTTTGTGTGTTGATTTGTGGCTGTGGGTATGTTTAATGTTGTGTATTCTGCCTTGGGGCACTAATAACAACCTTGGTGTCAACCACACCATCATTGGTAACATTCTTATTCTTGGCCCATGTGCAAGGTTTGTCATTGTAACTTGTCAATGGTTGATTGTCTTGGTACATAGGTATGCCCCCTTGCGCAATAAGGGCCCTTTCGATGTTGAGTGATTTGGGGATCAATTGGTCATATGTTGTTATGCATTGCATTTTTAGATGGAAAGACAAGCTCCCTTCAAGGTTAGACATAATGGTCTCAATTTTTTGTTCCTCTGGCATGGACCATTTGCTCTTGTTGGCTTTGGATCTCTATTGTTGTAAGAAATTTGTGAATGTCTCTCCTTTAGCTTGTTTAAGGCTATATAGTTCTTCCAAGCTTACCTCCATGTCTAGGTTGAAAGAGTAGTTTTCAATAAATAAATCCATGATTTCTTGGAACCTTTTTATTCTGGGAGGTAAGTGAGAGAACCATTCCATTGTGGGACCAGTGCAACTTCAATGGAAGAGCCGCATAAGATAAGAATCATCGTATGCTACCTCCATGCAATGTACATGAAACTCTCTGATATGGTCCTCAAGATTTACCTTCCCATGATATTTGTTAAATTTTGGTATTTTGAATCCCAGTGGGAATGGAACCATAACAATGTTTCTATCAAACAGATAGGGGCACAAATTTCCTTGCGTGTATGATTTTTTCACTTTTCCAAATTGGATGTCCTGTATCTATTGTGAGAGCAATTTTACCTATGTGGAGAGGTTGTTTTGTGGATCAAGTGGTGGGATGTGCATGTTTTGTTGGATGAAGGATGGGGTGGCTTGCATGTTTGGGTTCAAAGCATTTTGTTGCATGTTTGTGGGAGGTTGCTAGAAGTTTTGTTGTGTGAGCAATGCTTGTTGGTATGCCTATTGTTGTTGCTATTCCAACAACGTTTTTCATTGGGATTTTTGTTGTTGTTTTTGTTGTTGTTGTTGTTGAGTCAATAGTGCCTGTTGTTGGGCATGTTGTTGCACTATTTGTTGTTGTTGTGCTATCAATGCCTATTGTTGTGCATGTTGTTGTAAGGCTTGTTGATAGCCTTATTTTTGTAACAAGGCTTGTACTTGTGCTTGTTGTCCTTGGTATTGAGCTTGTGCTTGGGCTTGAGCTTTGACTTGTGCTTGTGCTTGTGATTGTGATTGTTGTTGTGTTACATGGTATGCGGCTTGATATTTGTAGAAAATCTTATGTTCATGCTTAGGCCAAACTTGAGCATGCTTTATACATAGCAAGTTGATCTTGATCTTGTTGGGCTTGAAATTTACGCGAAGTGCGCGGTAAAAAACTGTTGTGTTGCTTATAATGTGATATTCTATTGATTTGTTGCGGTATTTGATTCGATTGGGTGGTGTTGTGGGAAGGTGTGAGATGGTGTGATGAAATTTATTGAGAGGTGGTTACATTGAGGTGTTTTTTGGGTGATGAAAAGGGGTTGTGTGGTAGATGGTATGGTTGACATGCTTAGTCCTTGGGAAACTAAGTGTTGGGATGTTTGAGGTGTTGTAGATGATGTGAAGATTGGTTGAGAGATTTTTATTGGTTCCACTTGGTGTTTTGATATGAGTGGCATGTTTAGAGGATTTGGTATGATAGATGTGCTGATTTGATTTGTGCTTTGGGGGTTGATTTGATTTGACTAGTTTTGGATTGATGTGTTGGATAAAGGAATTCCCTATAACTTGAATGGGTGTGGATGATGATTTCAAGATAGGGAATGGTGGGAATATTTGACAAGTGTTCCCTTGTGTAAGTGAGGACGAAGCATTGAAAGTACCCACTTGTCCAAATAAATCTACTTGTCCTTGTGATATGTTAGGATTCTAGCCTTGTTTATCAATGGAATATGCGGGGGTGGCATGGAAAATGGTTGAATTATTTGTATCATGGAAGATGAGTGGCACATATGGTTGCTTGGGGTCTTGTGGGACAGTGTTAGGCATACCCAATACTGTGTTGGCTTCCAAATTTTGGTTGTTGAAAAGTGGATTCCTTTGAAGGGCTTGGAGTAATGAACTTCCTTTGGTGATCATGGGTTGGCTTGGGGTGCGAGACAATGTTGGTTGTATGAGTGGTTGGATGACATTTGGGAATGAAGGTGTGAATGATGTTTGTGGCATGTTCCCAAAAGTTTGATCAATAATAGTGCTCACATCAAAATTGGAAGGGATTTTAGCCCCTTCTTTTTCCAATGACAACATATATTGTGTGGGATTTAGCCTCATGACTATGTTGACAAGCTTGTGAATTTCAGGATTTTGAACTAGTTCTAATGTTTCATCTTGGGAAATCTCTTGGAAGTTTTTGGTGACATCCTCCACTTGGAAACCTCCCTCTTGAGGATATTGAGGTAGTTGAGGGGGATTAAGTGGAGGGTTGATAGATTCCCTAGGGTTTAATTCCAATGTAGTTTGACTTAAATCACTTGAGGTTGATGTTTCTTTTTTTTCCTCCATGATATTCTTGTGTTGTGACCTTGTTTGGACCATAAAATTGGGATCAAATTTTAGGAATATGGGAGGTAAACCTCTAACTCCTTTGGTTGATCTAAACTTTAGGTACAAAATAAAATCTAGGATGTTTTTAAGGATCAAATGATGATGATGTGAATGATGAGGGGTGAGGGATATAGATTTTTTAACTTTTGAGAACTTTGGATGAATACTAGACCTTAGGATTTTGGATTTTGATTGATTTCATTTGGATAATGGACTTGTAGATCCAAAGATGTTAGATTTGATCTTTAGGATGAACTTGTCAAAAGGGGAGCTAATTTAACTAAATGTGTGAGAAAGGATTCATTCCCACACACCTAGCCAAACAAGGTGATTTTGATAAGGATTTACCAAAATTCCAGCATAGATGATTTTTCCAAAGTTCTAAAAGTTGTTTGTGAGATGGGTTTTGATGGGTGTTGTGATGAATGAAAGTGTTGGTTTTGATCCTAGATGAACCTAGAAAGACTTTTTTTACAAGACCAAGGTGTTTAAAGAATATGCTAGACCTCTAAAGTGTTTTAAAAACTATAAGGTTCATATTAGGCATACATGTCTAGATTTTTGAGTAGAATAAGTCTATAAAACCTTGTTACCTTCTTGCTTATCTTGTGGTATTGTCTTAGGTTTCACTTTCTAATGTATCTTTGTATAGCCTTTTGAGTATGAGACCTATGTTTGAAATGATGGAATAAATACTTTTGTTTTGGAATCTTGATTTTGTAGGAAATCATGAGAACAAACACATGTGTGGGGTTCAATTATCTTTTTTATCTTGATTAAATGGATTATTTTTACCACATCAACATATCTTGTTTAAATTTCAAACTAAATGTCTATGCCATAGCTCCTTTTCATTCCACAAGGTCCATTATGTGAAAATCAAAGAGTCAAGGCCATAGTTTCCCTAGGTTGACTTTGAAAAGAGTAAATTGAGATATCAACCCAAATATTTAAAAGCCTCTAAGGATAAAAATCCCTAGGGACAAGCAGTAATAATTAGACCCCTCAAATTTATTCACTTTTTCCAAAGGGTTTGAAATTTTGATGATTCGTTTAATGTTTGTTTCAATGTTTGAGATCCAAGCAATTTGTTTGAATAACTCACAAATTGTACAATCCTAGGCTTCAAAGATGTACCTTTGTTGATTTCACCTCTTTTCTCAAAACACTAGAACAAAGAACAATTACAAGATTTGAGTGACAGAAACCCTCCACAGGAACACACTTCCTGACACAAATCTCAAAATCTTGAAGATCACGGAGATCTGGGATTTTCTTTCTGTAGTGTTACAAATGTGGAGGCGGCAGAATAATGGTTCTTACACCCGATATGATTTTTGGTCCTATAAACAAATGGATTCATTAAGGAAAATTTTCATTCAAGGAGGTAATATAAGCAGCGGCAAGATTAGCTCAAAATTATGGACAATCAAGAGGCCTCCAAGTCTCTTCCTAAGAATATATTTTAACATATCATATGGATACTAAGGGTGACACATGTTAATATGACATATTCGCATCTATTGTTTGTGACTTTCATCAAAAAAAATATTTTTATATAGTGATTTGAGAGAGCTTGGCTTTATCCCATTATCGCTTGGGTCATTCCCTCCTTTCAAAGTGGGGAGGTAGGCCCTCTAAAGATAGATAAAAGCAAGCAAGTACATTTGTAGTTAGACCACCTAGTTCACATGAAGCACAGGGAGGGAACATGCACAATTTCTTTTCCTCACACTAGCATGGGGTTCATTTTTTAGATACAAATTGAAATATGTGGTTGATTTAGACAAAAAATATCAAACGAATGCTTTTGATTCTCAAGATTACCAAGTGGCACTAGAGAAGTGCATATGCATTCAAATGACAAAAATTACAAAACCACAAAATAAAGAAGGCACAAGTTCTTTTTAATCCTCAAAGTAAAGGTGAGTTTTTTTTAAGCACCAAAAGCTAAGTGTGAATTTGTCTTGTTCAATTTTAGCCCACAAAGCAATGTCTAGTAAGTTCCTAATGTTCAATTTTAGTCCAACTTGAAAAGATTAAGTAGGTGGTTAATTTTAAGCCCAAAGTAATTCTAGTTGGTCCTAAAATAGAAAATGAAAAGCAAAATTGGAAAGCCTAAGCTATTACAAGGAGCATTAAAAAATGATTTTATTTTTCCAAGTCAATATTATCCCTCTTCCTGCAAAGGCAATGCTAGGAAACAAAGGTGACACTCTATGGGCTAGCAAAGGCGAAGTTGAAAATAGAATCAGCACTTTGGTGAAATGCAAAGGCAGCCCTCTGCAGCAAATAGAGAGAAAATATGTGGCACTGTAGGAACAAAGCGGCCTTAGAAACAAGCGGTGGTATGTTAGAAAGCAAAATTTAGCAAAAAGTCAAGCAGATAGAAGCGAGCTGTGCAAAGAAGCGGCGCGTGACACGCGACCACGATGCCGCGAAAAAGGTGATTCCATGAACAAAAGCGGTCGCTGCAAGAAACAGGTTGTGTTAAAGATGCAATAAAGCACGAATGGAGAAAAATTGGTGTTGCCCTCTTGCTTAACTTCAACGTTAATTTCAAGCCAAATTTGTCAAAATAAAAAGGTTATTCCTCCTTCTAGCGCCAAAATATGAATGCATAATATGCAATTAACTAACAAGAGACAACAAACAAGTGTTAATCAAGTTATAAATCTAAACAAAGCACTTGGGCTATGAGATTCTTGGTTAAACAAAGATGAAAACTGCAGCGAAAATGAAAACATAAATTAAGCTAAATGATAAACATGTAATAAACTAAAACAACTAAATCCTCTCTCCATGCAGGGTATTGAACTCCTTTGATGTGGAAAGAAGCCCTTTCCCAATCCCTATCATAAGCTCCAATGATGTAGTTGATTCCAAATGCATAAGATGATGAAAATAGTGAATGCTATGAGTGAGAAATGCCTATAGTAAACTTGCTTGAGATTCTGGATCCATATTGTGTAGAGAAAGCCTCTACTTATAGGACTCAAGGGTTGAAGAATGAGAGAAATTAGTGAATGTGGGATAAAAGGGGAGCCAATATGAATGTGACACTCGTCACAATTCTATTGGATGAGGGTGGAGCATATTTTTGGGAATGTGTAGAGTAAAGGAATATTCCTAGGAATATACCATTGTGAGGATAAATATGGTAATTAGATAATTAAAAGAAATGAATTTCATGTGCAACCTGGTTAGTTGATCATGGGTTGATCTAACTCTTGAAGATTTAAAAGCTAAAGGATTTGTTAATGATGATTAGAAATTGGTTTAGGGTTAATTACTTTAATTTAGAATTAATTAACTTTGATAGGTTAGGGGATTATGACATTTGATTTGATTTATTTAATAAAATGAGAGGAATTTTAGAGGGATTTAATTAAATGATTTGATTTAATTAACTATGATGAACACTAGTCAAAAGAAAGGTGAATTAATCTAATAAATTTAATTATTTTATTAACAGTAGAAATTGATGAATTTAACTAAATAATGTTGATTATTTAATTAATTAGTTAGTCCAAAGTTATTTAGGAAGAAGTGATGTTAATTTATCATAATCAAATGCATAATATCAATGAGGATTATTTAAGTGTCTACACTTATATCACCATTCTTCTTCCTGATTGGCACTAAATTAGACACCCATGAGGAATGCCTAATAGGCTTTATGATGCTAGCATCCCTTACTTGACCAACTCATCTTTCATTTTTTGAGCTAAGGTTGGATTAATGGGTCTTTGCTTCTACCTGAAAGGCTTGGTGTCTTCTTTTAGGGGAATCTCATGTTGGAAAAATTCCTCTATATGCTTTCAAGTCATCATATGACCAAGAAAATACATGTCTATGTTTTCTTAGCAAGGAAATAAGCATTTCCTTAATCTTGGGTTTCATCTTTTTACCCACATAGACCTTTTTAGGGGCATTTTCAGCCCCCAAGTTTACTTCTTCTAAGTCCTCTAGATGGGTTGCAGTTGTTTTGGCATTGTTTTTATCCTAATTTTCAAATACCCTCTAATGCCACAAGGCCCTTGGGGATCTTCTTTGTCTTCAACTGAATAACTTCATTTCCAAAGACTTTGTCTTTCCCATCTATGTTTTCAACAAAGGCTCCGAATTCAATCTCCTGACTCTCATACTCATCAACACAGTTCAAAAACATCAAGATGTCTTCATCATCATTGAAGATTTTCTAGTTATATGCATTAGAAAGGATTGATGGCCTTGCTTGTACCTCAATATTGGAGATACCAGAAAAAGTTATGTCATCGGGTCTAAGTGCAATGTTTGCTAGCAAATTTTCCACTCTATTTTGACCTCTCTCCATCTAGTCAATTTTGAATGCATCAAATTGCTCAATTGAATCCCATATATCATTCATGTACTATTTTAACCTCTTATTTTTACATGCATATCGAAATATCACTTAGGATATTACTAACTTAGAGTCACCTATCACCATTAGCTTATTTATCCCATGTTTCTCTGCTAATCTCAATCCTCGTAGCAATGCTTCATACCCTACCACATTGTTTGTGCAAACAAAAGACAAAGTGAAAGAGAACTTAAATGTGTTGCTACTAGGTGAAACCAACAATATACTTGCACTTGACCCTTCTTTGGAGCTTGCACCATCAAAATACATCTTCTAAAGGACATCCTTATTAGATAATCTTATAACCTCATTATCATGGGTGGAGGCCACCTATCACTTTCTCTTGGTAACTCTTCCACCTTAAAGTCACTAATTTCAATATCTACAAAATGAATCATATCATCCTCAAGAGCATGCTCAATAATATGTGCTACCTTTGATTCTCTAACCACTTTGACATTTTTACCATCAATTGGGAAAGTAGCATAAGACATATCACATTGCATGCTACCCCTCATGGAAGCACTCCACTTCCTAAAAAATAACATTCCATAGTTGGGTGGGATATCTACCATAACCACACTCATTTTGAACTCTTTTTTTGGGAAAGCAACTAGTCTATAGGGAAGATCATTTATTACACCAGTCACAGGGACTTCCCTTGAGTCCATAACATAGCATTTTCCATGGGTACTATCAACTTTTAATCCCATTTCTTCCATGATATTAGCTAGCATTATATTATTAGATGCTCCTAAATCAATTATATAGTTTTTCAATAAATTTCCCTCAACAATCAATGAAAGAAAAAATGGGTCTATTTTCCCAGGATAGGTTGTCACTGAATTTCCTAGAAAGAATGAGGGATTTCAATGATTACTCCCTCAATCTCTTTTTGTATCTTTTCCTTTTCACTCACTCTAGGTGGAGCAGACACCACTAGTTCATTACAGGTTGTAGTAGCACCATTAAGAAGGGCTACTACCTTTTTTTGTGCTCATCAATTCTCATCATTTCAAGCAAAGGAACAGAAACTTTTACTTGACTAAGAAATTGAAACATATCAATAGGAGTATATTTAGGAAAATAATTTGGAATCATACCTTGTTATGTATTACTCTCCCTTTTTTGCTCACTTCTTTTTTTAACTTTAGGCTTAGCATCTTTCTTTGTAGATTCAGAAGAGATTTGGTTTCTCCATATTCTTTTGGATTATCAACCTTCTTGGTCTAGATTTTGTCTCCCTTACTTCACTTGGATTTAAGTACATCCTCTTTTCTATCATATTTTTGTTCTTTTCCTTTCACATTCTTCTTTTTTATGAAGATACTAGCAGGGCTACCTTGGTCACCACCCACTGTTATGTTTCTTAGATGATATGAACCTCTAGCTTGTGCAGCCAAGGTTATTGCATACCTTGAAATTTCTTCATCTGAATGTATCCTTAGAGACACATTATCTTCAGTTGCTTCCAATGCATACACTTCATTATAATTATCATTATCTTCATTAGAAAGGACTTATTGGTGATATGTACTAGTTATATGCCTTTGGCTGTCCACATCAAGTTCATGAGACTCCACATTAGATGAGCATTCATTATCAGAAAAATAAAACCTATCCATGATCATATTTACTTCAAAATCATCCTCGTGAGACTGCTCCTAATATTCCAGCACACCTTCTTCAACTTCAACTAACTGTACAATTGTACATGGGTGAGAATGTATATTAACAAACCATCCACCAAAAGGGTCTCGTCAATTGAGTTTTCTTTGGGATGGTAACTGATCTATTCTTTCTCTCTTGACTGTTTGGGATGATTTTCATCTTGGTGGTTTTGGTGATCTTGAAGTCTTGGGAGCTTTTTTCACTTCTTTTTTAAACTCTTTACTTGTGTTTCAGCCCTTTTTCATTCTGGCCATTGTATTTTGATATCTTTCAGTATCACTCATGGTCAATTTTCATATGTCGTAAACATTCAAAGATCCTTTCATGTTTGTGTCGATTGTTTGGTTTCTCAAAATCTTTCACTCAATCCTTCTTCCTTTCACGAGCTTTCCTATTGTACAGAAGTTCTGTTCATCACTCAGGGTGCGGTCTTTATATCTCACGATATAGGCCATTTTGGTATCAAATGCATTGAAGTAAGTAACAAGACACACTGAATCATTCAACCTCAAATTTATTGGTAGTCTATTCATACCTTTCTAAAATCTAATATTAAAATTAGACCCATTTCATTATGTCCTTCGGTGATATTGTTAAATTCATTGAGCATAAAACTGGGGTTAGTCTCATCTCCATATTGCTCTCTAAAAACTCTCTTGAATCCTTCCCAAGAGCCAATGCTACCATCAGGAAAACCTTTGTACCAATCTCTAGCATCCTCTGTCATAGATTGCATGGAATAACTTCATGACCACATCCTCATGCTCCACCTCATAATCATGATCCAAAATGTTTAGAAACACTCTTGGATGATCCTCACCAAATATTGCATTATTACCAGTGAATTTTCTCAACACATCCCTAATGTCCTTGTCAATAAGATTTGGATATCCAAGAATCCCATCAAAACACAATTGTCTATACCTTTCCAACTGCATAGGCCACCTATGAAACTGGTTATCTCTATCCTCATTATTCATGTTTCTTCTCCACCTCCTCTCTTGAGATCTACATTTTTATTTGTGAACTAATTATGAGTAGTATCATTACTACTACTTGTGTTCACATTCTTAGTATTTTGAGTGTATTGCTCAATATGACCAAAAAATTTTACATCACTTGAGGATGTGGTCTTTATTGTGGACTAAGAAGGATCTTGTGAGCTAGATGCCACAACACCTTCTACTGAGCATGTAGTCTTTAATAAATTAATATTCCTTTTCATCTCAACATTTGTAGCCATGATTTCCATTTTCTCTACTTTCTTCTTGAGAGACTCATTTTATTTCCTTAATCTTTCAATATATTCTAATTTTGGGGGAATGGGGGGCTTCTCAGAAGTGGATTTCTCATTGATAACTAGGTTGTTTTCCTTTGGAATTTGATGGGTTGGAGACATTTTCATTAGGATGTAGAGAAACATCACTAGTAAATTTAGATTTGGTTCAGTTGGTGGTATCATTTTTTACAGGGTCTTCTTTCTTTTTCTTGTCAAGGATCTCAAACACAATAGGACCCAAGTTAATTGGTTTAGGTTCAGCCTAATTCATAAGTCTGATTTGATCTAATTTCCTTATCATGGATTCCCTTTCATTCATGGCATTCCTAAGTTGTTCTTCTCTTTCCCTCTCCCTAATTTTCCTTATCTCAACCTTAATTTGGATCTCTCTTCTAAGAGCATGAACATCTCCAAAAAATTCTTCAAGGTCTAGAAGGGTAATCTATGAACTTGAGTGTGCTTCTAGATCTATTAGGTTATGGGCTTCATTAATGGTTCCAATTAACAAGTCAGGTGACAAAGGTGAATATCCACCGAATGCAGGAGGGATAATGTCACCAACAATAGTAGAATGGGTAGAGGCAACATTTTGATGATGACTCCTACTTCTGCTTCTACTTTTCCTAGGTCTAGAACTATGGATACTTGTAACAATCTTATTATCACAATCATCTCCTTCTTCATGGTCTAATCCTAGAAGATTTTCTTGACTTTCATGCCTACTAGAACTTAGTATAGGAGTTTTATTTTCAAGAACAGAGTGGGGAGTATACTTACTTGTATGTGCATCCTTAGCTTGTAAGGATGGTGGAACCCACTTATTTGAAATTTCAACCTTCTACACCCATTTTCCCATTTTCTTGGGAGTCTTATGGATATCGCCTTCCAACTTTTCTTCTGGGTTCTTCTTCATGTAACCTCTAGTCTTCTTCATCTTTCTTATACAACTCTTTTTCTTCCATATCATCTTAACTTCTTCAAATAATTCATATTGTTGCAAAGAATTCAGAGTTTCCACCTAAATTTGATTGGGAATTGTAAATAATAATGATAATCTTACAAATCTTTAGATGAATTGCACATATTTGCACATACAGAGAACTCCTAAGACAATTCTCAACACACTAAATGGAGAATTTGCAAGGAAACACAAGGACTTGACAAAATTTATGCAAATGACCTTCAAATTGATAAATGGCATGATAATTCAACAAGATTTAGTGATATTTGATAAATATTTGCAACATTTAACACCCCAATGTGGAAAATATATGTGACTCTAATCACAATGCTTGGACAAAGCATATTGGGACAAGCATATTTTCACACAGTCATCCCCAATAGAGTCGCTAATGTGTTCATTGTTTTTAATTGATCATAAAGAATAGTGTAAGGAGAATATATAGAATTTTAGATTTTTTTCTTAGGTTTGAGTTTGTCAATGCATATTTAATTTTGATAGCAATACTAGAAATATAATACAGAATGGTGCCAATTTGAAACCATTTTCTCTCCTATGTACTTGTTTCATGAATTATGAATAATATAATCAAGGATGATCTTATTTGTCTCCATTGATTTCCAGTGGATGTGTATTTTTGTTCTTGATGGTCAATTCAAAGGATTAATGCAAATGATGGAGTGAAGCTATAGGTTCACCCAAATTTAGTGCTAGGATATTAGTAAGAAGTTGTGGTTGAGAATATAATGTTGAAATGTTGTAATGTAGTATTTTTGAATCTTAAATGATGCTATGTGTTAAATTGTTATCATATTTTATAGGTTTTGATATTGAATATGTTCCTAGGATGAGGCGCTGATCTAAGTGAAGTATTCATATTACATTTAGTTCGTCAATTCAGCAGCAAATCACTTATATAAACATATTCTTTTAAATGGATTGCAATTGTTATCATTTTATGTTAAATTTCTCCATTCTCATGCTCTAAATGTAGAGTTGTGTTAAGGAGCATCCAATTTCTTTGATACATTCCATTTTTTGAGCTATTACATGGGAATCCATCTATTATTCACAATGCATTTAGATATTAGGTGTAGAGGTCTTTAAAATACATTGTGGGATCACCCTCTCAGGTCTTGCAAAGCCCAAAGTGTAGGAGGAAAGCATTGTTGCCTTCACTCATTCTTTGTCCAATCCCTTTGGGTTGCTAAGGATTGGAATTGGAAATTCCATAGGAAATTCTGAAGATCGGCTTGGTTCTTGAAAAAAAAAACCAACAATTACTACTCTTATTCAAAGAATAAGTTAAATTGTATTAAAATGAATGAAGGTTTATGCAGTTATATACATGGATCAATAATTATTACTAGTTAAGTCCTTGGTATTAATGGTGTAATGCATCAATGATAGGCATTGTAGTGACAGGATTAATACTATTGTACGTTTTCAATTATAAGGTTTAGGATTCTCCACCCAATGGATAAGGCACTGGTCATTTAGTGTTACAATTTCCTAGATATTTCATAGCAACTACATTCAAAAAAAAAATTATATTTTTAGTATGAATGTATGTCAGTCTTAATGCATAGCATTTTCTCATGTTTAATTAAGATAATGCCATGAAGATTTGTTAGATCTTTAAGGTCTTTTATTTGTTAAACAATTAAAGGAGAATTATCTATTTGAATTACAATATATGTGATAATTAGCACAAGAGTATCATAAGATGCATTGTAAGGATCACCCTCTTGGGACTTACAAAGCCCAAAGTGCAAATGGAAAGCCTAGCAAGATTTCACCTATTCATCAGCCAATCCTCACAATTATCAACCATTGAATTTGGAACATTCATAGATAATTGATGAGATCAATTTGGTTCATTAAAAATAACCAACTTCTCCATGGAGTCAAACTGGTCAATCATACTTATTATAAAATAGGAAGCTTGTTCTCTAAGCTTAGTTTCATTTATAATTCCTTCTTATTTATGCCCATTATATTCTAAACTTTTCAAAAAGTGTTTGGCCAAGGTAATTACTTTTTTATGAAAAAAAATTGGTTTTGACAGTTGCTTGGGATCCAAATTTGAGGATACACAATAGACATGGCATCAAGTATTTCGTCTCAAGGGAATCATTCAAGAATCTCTAAGAAAAGAGATTTTGCAATATATTTTAAAATAACACTTACATATTCAACAATTTCGTTAAAAGCTTCCTTTGTAATAGGTACCTATCTGATAGAGTGTCTAACCCTTGTACAATAGTGCATTGGTATCTCAAATCCACGTACAAAGACACATAACTCCCCACTTACATTAAAGTGAAAATAATTTTTAGGATTGTTCAAATATATAATTAACTACTAGCTTATAAATTTTGGACTTTGAAATGGATAATCTGATAGATATAGATTATTGAGGGTCATGCATGTCATTCTACGTAGTTTAGTATATTCATGAATATACATAGTTCTATCTTGGGATTTTTTCACAAGATTTCTTATTTCATCCAATATGGGGAGAAGACCAAATAAATTTAAGTGTCTCTATATTTCTTAACCTATGTAAGAGTTCAAGAGCTTTGTCTACTATGTGGTGATGTTCATACATTATTCCAATCAAGGATCGAAATTCTGAAAAAAGCTTGTTGTGTTGGTTCATGCAAGCACATCCATATGGTATCAACATCCTTAAGAATCTTGTTTCCTCCTATTATTCCTTCAACAAAATTTTAAAACTCTACAAAATTATTGGAGCTTCGATAGAAGTATGAGTAGAGCTCATGAACTAGATTTTCAACTTTTGATACTGAAAGAAACTTGCTTACAATTTTAAATGCTAAGTTCATTTTGTGGGTCATGCAATCCATGAAAATCATGTGTGGTGAACAAGTAGTTTGTAACTTAACATAAAGATCATTCTATGACCTTAAATTAATGAAGCTCCATCATCTCCTACACGCACCAACTTTTTGGCAATTGTAAAGTCATGCATACCTCTAATTTCATTCAAAGATTTCTTAACTAGTTCAAATAGATTTTGTGATGTTGAAAACTCCTTCATTTTATGAACACATAGTAGATGAGGTTGGAAAAAATTTTGGTGTACAGTATACACATGTATACATACCCAAGAAGTATTATCTACCATAGTAACTTCATATAAATATAATGCAACGAAGGTTGACTGTTTTATTTTTTCCTATAAATCTTGTTTTTCCACCTCAACAAGACAACTTTCCCATTCCCATCTAGTGTTTATTGACTAATGTGTGCAAGGAAATTTAGGAACACCCAAAAAAGATAATAAATTATTATATTCTAGATAGTCTATCATAGGACAACCTCTGGAGAAAATATGAAAAATAACACTCATCTGAACATTGTTTTGCTAGTTGTACTCCTACCATTATCTTTCCAAAATGAGCTTCAATTAACCTCCACATTCTGCAAGCTTCACCATTTTTGCATATTCTCATCATATTCTAGGGCATACTTAACATGAAGACATTCTTCCTTTGATTTCAATCTTACTGCTGATTTTTCATTTTTTTCTATGATTTATTTTTCATAAACTTTACCTATATGCTTTTCTATAGTGTCAAGCTTTAGTTGCAAATTCTTATCTTTTCTATATTTCTAACTACAAATATCACACTTGCATTTTGTTGGAGGTTCATCTTTGTTTGCATTCTCCACTAGTTCAATGAATGGGTACTTTGACACCCAATCAATCCAAAAATTCCTTGTCATATCCCACTCGTACCCCATTTTTTATTTGACTTTTCTTTTCCTCTTCCTTGTAGCATCATCATCTAGGGTGCCAACATTTTCATCCAGGACAATTAACTCATTTTGGCTACCCTAGGTATCCCTTGGAACATATTCTATGGAATTTTCATTAGCATCTAACTCAATTAACTCATTCCAATCTTCCTATGAGGTATTTCCAATACCTTCATTAATAATTGGTGCAAGAGTTGATGATGTAGTTCCAACTTGATTTGATGAATCGGAAACATTGCCAAAGTAAGATTTTATGGTAACTCTACTTTTTTGGCATTTTTATGGCCTTCCTTCACCACCCTAAGGATTCTTACTCTTGTTGCACTTGTTGCTCGACATCTTGATCTCTCACAAAATAAAAGTTGAAAAAAATATCTTCTCAATTTAAGGACATAGAATATAGATCCCATTTCCTACTCAATATCATCTTTAAGATTGAAGCAAGAATGGAAAAGAGATAACAATCATATAACACTATGAAGAAATCATCACTTACCTTTAGGTTTTCACTAACTCATTATTCATTAATGTAACAATGCTTTTAGTTGTAAGTTTGTAACTTTCCTATGATCAAAGTTCCAACTTTTGAATCAAGAGCTCATGAGTCCAGAACTGAATAAAATGTGTAAAAAAAATGATTTACGATTGTATTTATATCAATCCATACTTGTTGAGTTCTAAGGGATTTTTAAATGGTATACTTAAAATTTGGTGAAGCTTATGTGATTATACAATGATACATTTAAATCTTGGGAAAATCAAACCTCGACAGAACACATACATTGTAATTTTGAAGGAAATTATGGCCCTACAATTAGCATGGAATTATTATAGTATTGGTGAAATGGATCCTCATATGCAATTATTTTTTAATTTAATTGGAAAAACGTGTAGTCAAACATAATTTTTTTTTAATGTTATTGGAAAAATGGGTTGTCATACGTAATTATTTGTAAATTTTATTGGTGAAATGGGTCCTCACGCATAGTGAACATTTAATTATGTTGGTGAAACATGTCCTAATACACAATGTCATTTTAATAGTATTGGTGAATATGTGGGTGATTTAATACATGCTTCCAAGATTCCAAGTGAAAATATTAATTAGTCTATTGGAAACACATAGTTTGTTATGGTGAAACTATTAATTACATATGCATCATAAAATAAATTAATGGTGAATTGAAATGCGTTGGATTGTTAATTCATAAAATCCAAGCAATTTGACCACCCTGTTGGTTGCAATATATTTACCAATTTCAACTTGGTCAATATGAACTATTCACCAATTGGTGAAGATTCACTACTAAAAAAATTAGTAGAAACAAATAAGAGGTTGTTTTCATATGTTCAAAAAATAATGAATCATAAATTGATTAAATGAAGATAGGCACAAATGTAAAAAATATCCTAGCAATGATGATGTAAGCGAAACATAAGTTTGAAATCATAGTGTGTAGTTCAACCTAAAAGTGTACATACACAATGAAAGCACAATAGAATTTGTACGTGGAAATTCAATGAAAAGTTCAATTAATATGGGGTGAACAACCCTCTTTTGCCTGAGGAGGAAGGTTGTGAAATCTAGCATCTATTTGGCACAAGTTGAAATGAGTAGGAAATGAACATCTTACCCACCATGAAGTAAAGATGTGCAAGTTGAGGAACAAAATGTGTAGTTCAACCTACAAATTTTTGTGTAGCCTAATATTGTAACGTGCATATTGATATGTAATTACTTGTAGAGATGCATTAAAAATACAAAAAATTGGAAGTCAGGTTCGTTTTACTGCATGTGTATGTCTATTATGTGAGAAGAAAGGTTAAGAAGTTCATCAAAACCTTTGTGAAAATTTTGAATTTCAAAAAGTGTGCTTGCATTACTAACACCAACACCAAAAAAATAATACCTTTGCATTTGTTGATAAAATAATGAATTAGTAATTGAATGAATTAAGATAGGAATAAATGTGAACAAATTTCTAGGAACCATGACATAAGTCATTGCAAGTTGTAAACCATAATGTGGAGTTCAAAGTACAAGTGGACATATAGAATGAAGGTAAAATCACAGCCCTACATGAACATAAATGAAGAGTTCAGATTATTTGGATTGTGCATACCTCTTTTACCTAAGTAGGTAGGTTGTCATATCCAATATTCCATGTAGGGTGACTTGAAATGAGCATGAAACACACATATTACAATGCATGAATTAAAGTTGTGAAGGTTTAAAAACATGATGGGTAGTTAAACCTGCAACTTTCTATATAGCCTATAATTTTAATGTGCCTATTGATATGCAATTACTTGAATAGATGTAGGAAAAATTTAGGAATATAGAAAGATAGGTTAGTTTTGGTGCATGTGTACCCATTATGTGAGAATAAAGGTTAAGAAGTCAACTGAAACCTTTGTGAATGTTGGGATACAGTGTTGTACACCACTGCATAAAATGATTTATCATAATATTGTAATTAAATAATTATTTAGTTGTGATGCACCTTGGTGGTGTGGTTAATCGCACTAGGTAATTATTTAGGGTCCGTTTGATGTTGTATTGTAACATTGTATTATTATTTAATCTGTGGGAGACATGTGATAATAATTTAATATTGGGGAAATATTAAATAATTTGATGTCTTAGTACCCAATGTTAAATAAGGGGTTAGGGGTTTTGTATTCACATGGTTTTGTGGTATGTATTTTTATCTTACCACTAGTTGTATTTTGTGTGAGATTGTGTTTATAAAAGCAAACACATATGTAGTGGTTTAGGTTGGATGAGTGGTTTGGATGTCATTATTGAGTCTTCTTGTGGAGTGCATTTTTGAAGCATGGAATGGGATGTATGGATTCATGTTTGGACATATGGTAATGCATTGGAGGGCTTGATACTTCAGAGGTATTCATTGTAACTCTTGTATTGCTTTATTGTTGAATAATATGATGGAGTATGGATGCTTTTGGAGGCTGGTTTTTTCCCTCTTGAGGATTTTCCCAAGGTATATCTTGAGTTATCTTGTGGCTTTTCTATTTGATCTATGCATTTTGGAAACTTGTATGCATGTTTACCTCTCATGGGTTATGTAGGTAATGGATTAAGATTGTGAGTTTGAATTTAATATTCCCTAACAAGTGGTATTAGAGCTTTCATGGTTGAAGAATTTTTGTTATAAACCTAGTTTGAGAGTTTTTGCAAAGTTGAAGCCATGGAAATGCATGTAGGGTTTGAGGAATTACAAGATATGGAACACATGTTACAGGTGTTTATATGCAGATTTGGGCTTTTGGGTTGTCAATATTTGTTGGGTTTATTGCAGATTTGAAGTTTTCCAAATTTGGGTGCAAAAGGGATTCTTGGTTTGACTTTGAATATGAGGGTTTTGTGGGGGAAATTTCATAGATGACCTCTTGAGATAAAATGGACCTCATGGTTGGATTCAAGTTGGTCGAGAGATGAATTTTGACATAAAATTTGACCTATTTTGGAAAAGTTGAAAAAAAGGCAAAAAAATTAGTAAAAAAGCCAATTTTCCCAATTACCCATATGCAGGAAATTTTTTGAAAAAAAATAATAATATATTCTATGCAGATAAAAGAAAAATTGTGCCCTGCAAAATAAAAGTCGAATATTAGAAAAAAAAATTAGCATTAAAAATCTTATTGAAAAAACATTTAATTGAAAAAAAGGTTTTTTAAAAATCAAAATATATATATATATGGCTTTGTGGGGGGTCCGCGGACCTTGCCACACCCTGCAGACCCACTGGTATCACATGATAGCATGTACCTTATGGTACTGCTTCCAGTGGTACCCGTAGGGTACCCACTTTCAGTGGCTCCCAGCCCTATGTCAGCCATGTAGGCTCCCATGACCAATATATATTTTAATACTACCAGATTTCAAAAGGAGTGTAAACCAGATTTAATGCCAGGATGGATCTGCCATAAAGGGGGGGTTTAAATTGGAGAATTTAATTGAATTTAATATTTTTTTTGGAATCCGCCACCCACCCACCACCGAAGCGATGCCCAAGCACCACCAAGAGGTCAATTTACAGTAGTTTTTTTTTAAATTTGCATAACTTTTGCACACAATGTCAATTTTTTGACTTCTTATAGTCGTTGGAAAGATGGTTTTGAGAACTACATAGTGGTATAGGTTTGGTTCCCTAATTTTTCCATTTTTACATGTTTTTGGGGCTTGGAAGTCAGATGTTATCATTTGCATGGTTTTGGTCATAACTTTTTCATACGGAATCGGATTTTTTATTTTGAAGAGCTATTGGAGATAATTTGCAATGTACTACATAGTAGTTTAGATTTTCTATCAGTTTGAGGAGCTGGTTGATCTTGGTACTTGTTTGATCTCTTATAGGAGCCTAGGATTCAGGGTGCAATTGTGTGAGCATCTAGACGAGTCAAGAGGTGAAACTTTTAGAGAGTACATGTTTTTATATGTTATTTATGATGATATAGTTGATTATCAGATTGGTGCTTCTTGGTATAGGTTTATAGGTGTTTTTTCAAGGTTGGGACTTTGATGGTGACAAGTACACAGGTTGTCTTCAGTTTTGAGGACATGGTTTGAGACTTGGAGTCTTGTATGGGTGATAGTTGAGTGCAAGTACAGTGGTGGCTATGATTATGGTGTCATGGATATGTGGGTACATTTGATGCATTGGCACGACATGATCATGTATGTAGTTGTTTGGTGGTGACATGGTTTGGTGTTAGGAGATTGTACTTATCTTCTTGATTCTTATTTGGTTCCTTGACTATGATTACTCATTTGTGGACATGTTTATCAAATCAAATCTTAGGTTGATTTAGTGTTTGATTTATTTGGTCTACATGGTTATCTTCTTTGATATCTCAGTTTATAGTTACTAATGTGATGATGAGTTTGCATGTTTCAGTGATTGGATATATGAGTTATGCAGGTGTGTGGGTTGGCCACCCATTCATTTGTAGTGGGATGAATTGGATGTGGATTGTCTATATCCACTAGGTTTGATTCATTGTTGTTGCAGATTTCATTAGTTGGCCTTGTTTGTGGTCATTTGTGCATTGGTATGTTGTTTTTAGATTGAGAGGATGGATGATTTGAGTACTTGATTAGTCAGTTCATGGGACTTGTATCATTTGGTTTGATCATGATGTCATGATAGCATGTTACATTCATTGGTTAGATACTTTCAATGGGAGATTTTGACAATGATGACTTGGAAATGTAGGATTAGTTTGTGATATTTTGATGGTAGTTGTATGTATCTTCTTGGCTTGGAGATCTTGGTTTCACTTGTATGTTACTGACATTGCATTTGAGTGTGTGTATACCTGGATTATCTTCATGGAGAGGATGGTAGTCATGATGCCATGTGTAGCTTGTATCATGGTTTAGTGGGAGTTGTTGGCAGTGACGTGGATGCATCATTGGCTATGATTATCTTCATGTGAATGGGGATATGATTTCTTGGTTTAAAGTGTATTTGTAATGATTTCATGATATACTCTTGATTCTAGATTATAGTTTGGAATATTACATGTTCTCTTGAGACCAAGATGTATGTTTTGGTGCATGTGATCTCCTAGGAGGAGATGGATAGATCATGTTGTCATGATAGGTTCCTAATTTTGCAGTTGGAGCTTTGACATTGATCATGGTAGTTCTATTTGTATTGAGTACATTGATCATTTGCTTGATTACTTCATGATGGTGCTATGTTGCATTTTGAGTTTGGCATGGATTGATTGGTTATAGGTGCTCGTGGATACTTAGGAGATGTAGATGATGGTTGTAGTTCCTCTTGTGATTAAAGACATTTGCTTGAGACTCAAGCATTTTTGAGGTTTCAAGAGGGAAGACCTGAGGAGCTCGGTTATGGCCCATAGGAGGAGATTGTTCTGAGGGATTCATGATAACTTGGTTATCCCCGGGAGGAGCATTCTCATTCCCCCACTCTTTTGGTCTACTCCTAGAGCTTATGATTTGGAGTAGTATTTTCCCATTATATCTTCAAAATGTGTTATGTTTTGTGCCTTTAATTTCTCGTGGGATTGAGTTGATTCATGGTGATTTATTATGGATACTCATTTGAGGATTGTTTAACATGAGTTTATATGCTTTATCTTCATAGATATGGATCTTGATCTATGGATAGTTAGTTCTAGAGGATCTACTTTGAGGATACTATGGCACGGTTATCTCCTTGCGCATTTGATTTTATGATGTCATTTATTGATGAGGATTATTAGGAGATGGTTTATGGGTTAATTTCCAACTTTTGGGATGGATACTTTGAGTTTGATCTTCTTGATTAGAGAGGCTTACATCCATGTTGGAATTATTACATATATTCATATGTTGTATGTGATCTATGAGATTGGGTGTTATGGATGTTGTTGAGGCTTTTCATTAGGCGTTATTTAGAATATCATACTTGACACAACATTGAAATTTTGAGGTGTTGGTAGGAAGACATTATGGTTTAAAGGTTTTCTCTCTTCATGGTTCCTTCCTGGATGTTTATGTTTTGGGAGGATGGTGGCAACATGTTGTGAGAGATTATACAACTTATTGGGTTGCATGTGTGGATCATTGTTATTGTTCTTGGTATTTCATGCTTTGATTTACTTATCACACCTTGATGTATAGTGTTTATTGGTAGACTTGATATGCTTTGGAATTACCTATGCAATGGGAGTTCCTGGATATGTATTTTCTTCATTGACAAGTTTTATGCAGGGAGCTTGTGATTGCAGTTTACAGGTTGCATATGTTCTTGGCATGAGTTTACTAATGTATTGATACCTTGGAGGTATGGATGGTTTGATGTATTAGCATGTATTGTGGATGTTATTTCTGATCATGTGTTATTTTCAGTTGATAGCAGCTTGGTTGGAGCCTTTGTTATCATTTGGATTTGATGCTGTGCTCTTGGATCGGTGCAAATTCACCTTGGCATGTTCATTTTCTTCCATTGGTGGCATGTTGGAGGATGAGAGGATTTATTGCTTGAGATGGTGGTCACTTTGGTTTTATTACAAGTATCTTGATGGAGCACAAGAACAT
>VDFB02111297.1:0-10689 GCA_007258455.2 Sequoia sempervirens | reverse complement strand
CGAAATCCTTGTTTCACCGATAGAGCCAGATATAGTCGGTGAGACATTCCAAATCGGTGAGACCACATACCGACAATAGACCCTTCGGCCAAGTCTCCCTGATGCCCGATAAGAACACACTATTGCCTGAAGGTTTCAATTCGCCAAAAGGTCACATCGAACACACAAGGTCACAGCGATAGACTTGTCAACAAGACATCAACCCTGTCACAGAGATATGAACATTTCAAGTGATTCAAAATAGTTAGTCAACCAGACATCCATGATGTCACACCGACTTTTCCTTCAAGGAGTTTCATGTCAGTAAGGATTGAGGCACATATTCCAACAAGCTCCCACTTGACGAAGATCTTACTAACACCTCCAAAGCATAATAAAACTATTGAAAATCATGGGCCAAGAGGCCCATCGAACTGGAACACCACCTGAACTTGTCTGTGCTCACAGGCTTCGTCAATGCATCTACAACATTCTCCAGAGTATCCAATTTCTCCAAAGAGCCCTTCCCATCCTCCACCATATCTCGTACAAAGTGATACTGTACATCTATATGTTTCATCCTGGCATGGAAAGTAGGATTCTTTGCCAAACATATAGCACTCTGACTGTCACAATAAATAGTAATCATTCCTGCATCAAAACCAATGTTAGAACACAAAAATTTTAACCAGATTGCTTCTTTACAAGCATGTGTTGCTGCCATGTATTCTACCTTTGTAGTGGACAAAGCGACTACAGCCTGCTGCTTGCTCATCCAACTCACTGCACCACCATTCATCATGAAAACATATCCACTGGTGGATCTTCTGCTGTCAATGTCCCCTGCCCAATCAGAATCCACATAACCTTGAATGCTGAGAGTCTTCTGATTCAAACTAAGTTACCATGGTAAATATTGAAAGCATAGTCCAAGTACCCTCTTCGATATCTAAAGACTCTTCACAAAGATCCCAATGTGTCCTTCCGTGATTTGCCACAACCGACACTAAGAACCCCTAATCGCTTGGCAATGTCCGCCTTGTATGTACTTTATAGCATACATGAGGTACGCCAACGCGATCAGCATATGGCAATAATCGGGTCATGTCCTCCATATCCTCGCGAGAGGGGAGACTTTGGACAATCCCAATGTATAGCTTTGTTCCTTAAAACTAGGAACAACTTCAGCCGCTTGCACCTATCATACAAAATCTCCGCACGCCTTGACGTGACTTACCGAATCGAGCCAAAGCTTTCTATTCTTCCTCTCCCTGGTTATTTCCATTCCCAGAATATACCCTATTGCACCAAGATCTTTCATTTCAAACTTTGCAGATAGCTGAGACTTAAGGTCAGAAATCATTAGCTTACTATTGCTCTATGAACAACATATATCATCAACATAGAGTGTGCAATACAAGGACTCGATTACTTTCAAATTTTGTAATACACATGCTGATCACATTTGATCTTGCTAAATCCCAAATGACAAAACAAACGTCAAACTTTTGGTACCACATTCTAGAACGCTTAAACCATACAGCAGATTTCTTTAAATTTGCAAACTAGTCTTTTCTTTACCTTTGTCCACAAAGTGCCCTACCGGTGACATATAAATTTCTTCTTCAAGATCACTATGAAGAAATGTTGTCTTCTACATCCATCCTCACTAATTTCTAAGTCATATTAATCAAGCATAAGTGACAAAAGAAATCTAATAGATGCCAGCTTAGCTACAGGAGAAAAGATTTCTTCATAATCAATTCCCTCTACCTGGGAATAGCCTTTCGCAACCAGCCTTGCTTTATATTTTTCCACACTATCGTCCAGACCTATTTTCCTTTTAAACACCCATTTGCACTTACAACTTTTCTGCCTTTAGGCAATGGAACCAAACTCCAAGTATCATTCTTTTCTAATGATTCCATTTCTTCATTCATGGCTTCCAACCAAGAATTTGAATCAGACATTTTAAATGCCTCTTTCATAGTCCTAGGTTCATTAGTGCTAGAAATTAAAGCATAGGCACAAGTAGACTCAATTAAAGAAAACCCATACCTATCAGGTTGCTTTCTTTCACGAGTTGACCTCCTCACAGGCTGAGGCTAAGGTGGTTCTTCATCTTCATTAGAACTTTCAGAACTACTTGAGCTCTCCTCAGTATCAGGTACATTTTGTTTTTTCAATTCCCCTTTATCTGGTGTCTGAGGAATTGCTGCTACATACTTTTCATTTTCTAATTTCTTCTTTCACTGCAGATCCAAAATAGAAGGTTTCAACTCACGAAAGATAACGCTTCTATTGTGCAAAACCTTCTCAGTCTCAGGATTCCAAAGCTTGTATCGTTTTATGCCAGCACTATAGCCAATAAAAATACACTTTATAGCTTTGTTTTCCAACTTAGATATTTTTTCAAATGACACATATGCATATGCCTCACAACCAAAGACACGAATATGTCTCAGAGAGGGATTCCTTCCAGACCATGCTTCCAAAGGCGTCTTCTCAACAAGCATGCAGTTAGAGAGCCATTTACCAAGTAACATGTTGTGTGAGACCGCCTTCAGCCCAAACTTTCCCTCCAAGATCAAGCAGCATACTTCGTGCTCTTTCCATTATTGTCCTGTTGAACCTTTCAGCAACTCCATTTTGTTGTGGAGTGTAAGGTGTAGTCTTGTGTCTTTTGATCCCATGATCTTTACAGTACCTTTCAAATTCATCTGAACAGAACTCACCACCATTGTCAGTCCTTAAACATTTTATTTTTCTACCAGTCTGATTTTCTACAAGGTTTTTAAATTCCTTAAACCGACTGAACACTTCTGATTTACTTTTCAGAAAATATACAAATGCTCTTCTTAAATAATCATCAATAAACGACACATAGTATCTTTATTTAGACAAAGAAGGAACATTAACTGGACCGAACACATCAAAATTTATATAATCAAGCAAACTAGAATTTTTGTGAGGTCTGGAATAAAATGAAACACGGTGCTGCTTTCCATATATGCAATGTTCGCAAAAATCGAACTCAAGGTTACAATCTTCAAGCCCTTCTACTAGGTTTTTATTTTTCAAGGTTTTTAAACCTTTCTCACCAATGTGGCCTAGCCTATGATGTCAGAGCATAGTCTTCTCTACTGGAAGTTTAGTCTCCATGGAGTTTACACCATCAGGAACGTTTTCCTTCTTTTCTCCATGAGCAGCCTTAAGTGACTTTCCAGAGACACTATTGCATTGGACAGCCAATGCATCCAACTTGTACAGAGTACCAATTCGACCACCCCTAGCCAGCACCATAGAGCCTCTAGTCATCTTGCAACCATTTCTAGAGAGCGTGACCTGGACTCCGATATCATTCAGCTTACTTACAAAAAGTAGATTTCGAGCCAGACCTAGTATATGCATCACATCATTGATTCCCTTCACTCTTCCATCAGGGAATTGAATTATGACTCTTCCACGACCAACAATTTCCAAAGATGAGTCACTTGCCAGGTACACCTTTCCACCATTGTATTCTTCATACTTTGTGAACCATTCTCTATGAGATGTCATGTGGAAAGATGCTCCAAAATCAATCAGCCAGACATCATCTGATGCTCGTGTAGATAAAGCTACACAATGAAGGCGTCTGCATCACTATGAGAAGAATCATTTCCTAAGAGTTCTTCTTCTTCTTTTTCTCCTCCTTGCAATCCTTTCAGACATGACCAGGTTGCCCATAGTTCTAGCACTTCACCTTTGACTTCTTGCCAAGAGACGTTGATCTCCCTTCTGATTTTGATCTGGACTTCTTGTCCTTCTTGCCTTTCTCCTTTGGTCTACCTCTGATAGCCAAATCCTCCTTTGCCATCTTAGAAGATTTTCTTCTCATTTCTTCTAATAACAGAGAAGAAACAACATCTTCCATCTTGAATGTGGATGTTGTACTCCCAATGGCCATCACCAGATGATCCCAAGAATCAGGCAGAGAACACAGCAACAACATGCAACGATCTTCATCTTCAATCTTCACAGCAACAAATGTCAACTGAGCAATCAGCATGTTGAAAGCATTTAAGTGATCAGCAACAAACCCTCCTTCCTGCATTCTCAAAGATTACAACTTCTTCCTCAAGAACAACTTGTTCACCAAGGACTTGCCTTGATAAATAGATGCTAATATTTTCCACAAGGAAGATTCAGTCTTTTCTTCATGTACATTCAGAAGAACTGAATTTGCTAAACAGAGCCTTATCAGCCCTTTTGATTTCATATCTGACAGATCCCAATCTTCTTGCTTCATGCCTTGAGGCATAGTTCCAGACACAACAAGTGACAGATCACGGTCCACTAATAGATCTTCCATTTTGAGTTTCCACAACTCAAAGTTGCTACCATTGAATTTCTCTATTTCCATCTTTCCGGATGTGCTTGACATCTTAATTTGTAATTAAATTAACAGACCTCTACCAAAACTCCCACTGGACAAGGGTTGACATAAAAAACCCAACCCACTCACAAGGACAACACAACTGGCCAGGCTCTGATACCACTTGTAAGGAAAGCAGAGGTTTGGAAACACTTTCCTAATGTCAAATCCACAGGGAAGAATGCAATGCAGGGCTTTTAATTTTCAAATTACAATCTAATTAAGATACACATGAAAGATTTACAGAAATAGAGCAAATACACAAAGACAACTGAACAACAGATTTACGTGGGAAACCCTTTCAGGAAAAAACCCACCACACCAAGCTGAATCTCTTTGTATTATAGTAACAACAATTACATACAATCAGAAATACAACTCTCTGGTATTTCACAGTAGCTACAACATTCACTGTTCAATCTCTCTCAGAAAATCTCTCAACAATCCGATCTTACTCATTGTGATTTCAAATCATAATCGATCTGCTTTTATTCTATTCACATTCTGATTTTGTCTTCTGTGCATCCTTATCCGCCATTGCCAATCATAGACAATTTCCATCAAGCAGATGATTTTTCCTTGCATGCAGTTTTTCCAGCGTTGCAACAGTTACAAAAAATCCAACCGTCATCCGTTTGAAAAATGCTTCCTCTAATTGGTCTAGCATGATGCCACATAGGATGGTCACACGGTCAAACAACGTTCAAACTTTGTTGGCATATCAGTGAGACACTAACAGTGTCTCCCCAATGCCACAAAGTATTCGCTATCGATATCGGTTCCCCAACAGTCAGCAAGAGAAATCTCATTCGACAAGACTCATACCGAAAACCATAAGTCATATCGAACTTAGAGAGACCATCGGAAAGACATACCAATCTTGCCAAGACCTCATATCGAATTCTTCGAGTTATGCCATCGTGTGTTTTCCTTTCGGCGTGACAATTGCTTTTCGGTGAGACTCATATCGAAGTCACAAGTCACAGCGATGAGTTATACTATCGGCAAGACATACCGATCTCGCCAAGACTTCCCATCGACCACTACATGCTACACCGAAGCCTTACTACTATCGAAAAGACCCCACGGTTTCGGTGAGACTTCATACCGAAAGACAAAGCTTCCACTGAATGTCACATACTTTCAGCAAGACTCATGTCTTTCGCCGTGACCTTTCTCCGAGCGGCCCAAGTCTTACCGAAGACCATCGACGTGACTTACCCAAGTCGCCAAGACTTCTCAACGAAGTCTTTTGTCACCACGAAGACATACTCCTGTCGGCGTGACCTAGCTGCATCGTTGAGACATCTCCCCGTGACCTTTATGTTACCCCGATAGCTTTAAGCTATCGATAAGACATTTCATATTCACAGAGACATCTTACCGAAATCCTTGTTTCACCGATAGAGCCAGATATAGTCAGTGAGACATTCCAAATCGGTGAGACCACATACCAACAATAGACCCTTCGGCCAAGTCTCCCTGACGCCCGATAAGAACACACTGTCGCCCGAAGGTTTCCATTCGCCAAAAGGTCACATCGAACACACAAGGTCACAACGATAGACTTGTCAGCAAGACATCAACCCTGTCATAGCGATATGAACATTTCAAGTGATTCAGAATAGTTAGTCGGCTAGACATCCATGATGTCACACCGACTCTTCCTTCAAGGAGTTTCATGTCAGTAAGGATTGAGGCACATATTCCAACACTTCAAAGGACCCCAAAGCCTAAGAAATTGAAAACTACTACTCAGCTAATTGATGATGTTGGGTCTAGAAATTTATGCCTGGAAGTTGCACATCCCACTACACAAAAGGAGGTTACCTAGGCAATTGTAAGTGACTTTGATATTGACATAATTAATCTGGGACCCCCTACAAGGGATGGAGATGTGCACAACTTCCAGGTATTTGATGTGAGAATGGTTGAGAGTTCCAAGAAGGATAAAGAAAGTAAAGATAAGTTGAAGAGGAAAATCCAAGTTTTAACCAAATGTCTAAGATCAATTTTTGATCTCCCTCCTCAACCAATAGCTCAAGCTGAGTCATCCTCTGATCCCCTGGATCTAATAGGAAAATAAGCAGTAAGTAAAATGTGTTGGAAATAGGATGCCATTTAATTGCAAATCCTAAACATTAATTATTTCATGTATCTCCTAAGATCTTGGAATGTGTTCAACAACACTAAGATTAGGTTGAGATTAATATTTGATGAAATAAATCATGAAATTGACATTTGTAGTTATTCCTAAATAATAGGAACATGTGGGTGCACACATGGTAAGGTGACACTCACCTTGAGTTCAATTAACTATTTAGAGTAAGAGATAACACTTCTGAATGCATGTAAAGATCCTAGGAGTTAGGATTTGATGTTTTCATGCATGAAGTTTAGTTCAATTCAGTTCAGATCAGTTTAGTTCAGTTCAATTCAATTAAATTCAATTCAATTCAATTCAATTCAATTCAATTCAATTCAATTCAATTCAATTCAATTCAGTTCAGTTCAGTTCAGTTCAGTTGTGGTTCAATTATCTTTAGTTGCATGCAAGTGCATGTTGCATGCATGTTGGTTATCTTGAGTTGCATGTAGTTAGCTTCAGTTAACTTGGAATGCATGGCTAATAAATTGAGTTGTATGACAGATAACAGGGACTACCTCCAGTTAACAAGGGATGACCATTCTTGCATGAATGGTGTTGAGTAATGTTTCAGTTAACAAGAAATCACTTGGAGCCAACTTAGGCGCCTACGATGCTTTATTGGAATTACCTCTCTTGCATGTTGAGATATTTTTGAAGGCTCAGTTAAGTAGGATTACTTTTGGGTGCCAACTTTGAGGAGGAGCTTTGGAATTATCAACAAAATGAAGGTTGAGTTGTGACTTCAGTTTGGGACGCTCATATGGATGAAGCACATGTTTTAGCATTGTTCTTCACAGGATAACCCTATTTGCATGAGATATGGCGTACCTTTTAGGGATCGGGCTTGTGCATTGTAATTGTAACTCATGTTGAGTTTACAAAGCTAAGTAAAGCCTATTTATCTCAAGCAAGTTGAATAGAGTTATTAGAGTTTTTATTGCAGGTTGTGAAGAAGTTCTAGTGAAGACAAAAGAAGCATTCTCAAGCAAGAATTGGAGCTATTGTAATTCAGAGATTGAATAATAGAATAATTCTTGGTGGAGTTTTTCCCGAAAGGGTTTCTCCACGGTTCATCTTGTGTAATCTTTCTAATATCCTATCTAGTTCTTCTATCAAATTCTGTCTACATTATACAACAATAAAATGGATTAATCAAGATAATCACCCACAAAGAATAAGTAACAAAAGGAAAAGCTTATTTAGATCGGAAATATTAAGGTTTTACAAAGTATTAAGCTAAGAAAACACCTCAATTTTCAACAAAATGAAGAGTTGCAAAAACTTTGGCAAGGTTGTTGAGGAATGGAGTGGTGGGTTAATTAGAAGAGGTAATCAGATTATCTATGAATCCCTTAAATGTCTCCAAAAGGTGAATGCTTCAAGATCAGAAGTCCAGGAGGAGATTGCCACTGCTGAAAAAGAGGAGAGGGTATGGAATCAACATGTGAATGAAATCAAAGCGATGATAAGCTTTGGAATGGAAAATTTAACCACTGAGAAAATCATACCCAATGCTATTGATGCTCGCTGCATGATCTGGAACAAAAGTGGAATGAAAATTACAAGTCACAAGGCAAGGCTTACAAAAGCTTCAAGAAGTCTGAACTGAATGTAATGCAATCATTGAGGAGATTCATAAGAATATTGTCACCCTCAAATTACAACCTGACAAAGGAGGAAATGGGAATAATGAAAATATTAAAACCTTGGAGAATGACTTCCAAAATATAGTTAATGGGATTTTCAACTCCCAATTTTTTGATGCCAAACATCTAATGAAATTTAGCGAGTTAGACCTTATCCTATCCTAAGCAATGGGGCTCATGAGGACCTATGAATAGAGAATTGAAGCCATTCAAGATAGCCAACTAGTGTGGAGGTTACGAATGGGGAACATAACCATTCTACACCATAAGGAACTTCCACACGTCACAAAGGCTTTCCAAGCCTGGCGGAAAAGGCTCGCCACATCTACAAAATCTGGAAGTGAAGCACCATCATCTTGATTTTCATTTGCTCTTATTTCTTGAAAAGACTTTTAATATTAATTAGTTATGAGAAAGAAAGAAGCGATTATTCAGCCGCTTTATATAAATGTCAATTTTTAAAATTGATTCTCTAGAGACATCATTGAAAGAACTTGATATTATACTACTATCTTGAATACAATTTTGTTGTGAATTGAAAACTCTAGTTTTATGTGTGCATCTAGATTGCAGAGATATGGGGTATTCTTAAATCTGTGTTTGGGTACATTTTGATGCTTATGCTTTCATATGTGTGGGTGTATGCATCTATCTTCGTAGCAGATTTCATTTTGCAAGCAATATTGGGTTTGTATTTCTATTACTTCATTTTAAGTTGGTCTTTGTGCCATTAATTTCATAATATGTTTCATGTGTACTGGTCTTTGTACTAGTATCTTATAATCTACTAATTATGGACTGGTCTTTGTGCCAGTATCTTTATCGTTTTTCCTTTGCACTTGATATTAGGAACCTTCCTTATGGGTGTGTGCAAGAAGTTGAGTCCACTTTTTGGCCAAAAAGTGGAAGTGTTTTCCCTGATTTTCAGTATTTGACACATTTGACCTTAAAATTTGAAGCACTTAGAGATGAAATCTTTAAAAAAGTCACTAATCATAAAATGTAGTGCTTGGAGTCTAGTTTCCAAATATGTAATTTATTTCAATACCCAGATTGTACAAATTGAGTTTCAATAGGCGTTTCAAAAAACCACTATTTAAAAGTCATTTTTTTTTACCATACCATGCACGGTAATGTACATCCATATTTTGACTTAAATTATCGTATTTTTCTAAATCCTTTGGGAAAAATTTTATGACTCACCTGCTTGTTCTGATTTTGTAATTTTATTGAATATATTTCTTTTGGTTAAATTTTTATTAGGTAGATTTGTCGTTTTAAAAAAGCATTGTGTATGACATGCATAAGATGACCTAAACTTATCATATTTTGATTTTTTTTTTAAATTGAAAAGAATTGTCTGAAGTTTGTTCTTGTGCAATCCATTTATCAAAATGTTATGTTGATCAAAAGTTATTAAAATAGTATAAAACCTTGATATTTAAAGTTTATGGACCAATTTTATTAGAAATTAATTGAAAAATAGAAAAATAATTCAATTAAAACAAATTACATATTTAGGAATATGCATTGTTTCATCTAAAATGGGTTTTAATTTCACTCAAAAATTCTTGCAAAAAGCAAATGCCACCATATGTCCAAAGTCGGTATTTTTCTTTGATTGTTAGGCCCTTCAACTTGCAAAGTCAAACTGTGTTGAAGGCCTAGGGTCTGCACTTCCAATGCTTTTCCCCAACCAAAACCTTGGCAAAACCTCACTTCAATGCATGCAAAACAAAATTCAATTTAAAAAATGGGATCCTGTGATTATAATTCCGGATCCCATTCCCATCCGGCTAATATTCGCATCAGTTGTAAATGGAAATGGGCCTTGTTTCGAGAAATGGGATCCCGCTATCTTTACAATGGCCCGGCATTCAATGTCAATGAACTGGATTCGACATAGAGCTGATCCAAGACAAACGGGATCCCGTTTTATAATCGGGATCCCATTTTATAGTAAGCAGGATCTCGTTTTATAAACGGGATCCCGTTTATTTTATTTAAATACACTGTGCAAAATTACTGTGAAGTCTGCAACTTTGCAACTTCATATGTACGGCCGAGAGCACTAAAAATGAATTATTTTTCATAACTTATTGTATTTATAGGTGGTGAATTTGATTTTTGGTTGATTTTATCAAAGGGAGCATCATCTACACCATTTTTGAAGTGAAATTGTGTTATTTTTGTGCTTGTTTGGAGGAACAAAAGGTTTGAATTTGCAATATGGATTGAATTTTTCAAAGGAAGCATGAAGAAAAAAAAATTTAAAGTGGAATTGTGGTAGTTTTCTACTTGTTTTGAGGAACACAAGAGGAAGAATTTTGTCCTAATAGGTATTCAACTTCCAATTTGGATTGAATATTTTGAAGTATTTCACTATTAACGCTTCATTTGTGCTTGAGAATTTTATAATTATGGGAGATAAAACTTTGTAATAAAAGAAGAAAGACATTGGACTCCTCAAGAAGTTGAAGCAAATAGAGAAAAAAGAG
>VDFB02111296.1:0-30535 GCA_007258455.2 Sequoia sempervirens | reverse complement strand
CTATTTCTAACTAACAACACTCTTTCTCAGTTCACACACTAGTGAACACAAATTTCTTTGCACAACAATCCATGATAAGAAAATTTGGATATAACACCTATTAACACCTCTAATAAAAATATCCCAACCACATAAGAAGATCTCCAATATAGAAGAAATGCAGAGCAAAAACTAGAAGAATACTCTACTCTATTGAACACTCTTTACCATACTATTTCTTCTTCTATTCAAATTTTCTCAAAAGCACTTAGAAACAAAGAACCATAAACATCATCTCATCATTTACAACACTTTTTCCTCACAACCAAACCAATTTCAATATAACAGCTCAACCACACATATGCCTATCAAGGTAACATTAGAGGTTGACACTAGTGAGACTACTAATGACAACATAATACAAAAATCAAAGCATCCCAAAGATTGACATCAATGAAACAATATAGACCTGTTAACATCAATGACAACACAAACTACATGGAATTCTAACACATGGGTAGTGAATAAGCATAGTCTCTATATGAATCCCTTGTCATCTAATATTCGTATTGATAAGGTGCTTCTAAGAGGGTACTGCCATAGATTTGTAAATTATATAAAATTTTATGGAAAGCTATATTCTACATATATTTTACTTTGATGGCTTATAGTATATGAGAATTCAAAGGATTTCAGTGATACAAATGGCATGCTAAATTTATACCAGGGATTGGAGATAAAAGAGAGGGGTGGTTTATGATGAAGAAAATGAAGGTTTTTATGTTTCCTTTATCCATCTTCTAATTGTATTGTATGATGAAATAAAATTAGAAGGTTGTAATTTGATATATGAAGTCTATTTTATGTCAATCCTAGAGTATCTATCATATACAGACAAATATGTCTACATATTTTACATATTTACATGATTATTAGATCTTGACATTTTTTATAAATAAATATATTCTATGCTCTCCAATATACAAATATTTTAAGGCAAGTCTCTTCCCAATAATAGGAGTACAAATTGATATTTTTTTTGCTTCTATCATTTGTAGGTTTAATTGATTTCTCATAGTCATAAAATATAATAAGAAGAAACTTGTGTATCCAAAAATTCACCACCGCCAAACAATTCATTGCCATGGAAAATCTAGTGGAAAACTCATGAATTTTTCAAATGTTAATGCAATGAATTATTCATAGCTGAATTGTTGGTGGTGAATTTTTCACGTGATGTATTTGTCATTATGGTAAAGTTTCCTACAATGAATTGTTGTTGGTGAATAAGCCATTGTTGTTGGTGATGAATTATTCACAACTGAATTGTTAGTGGTGAATTTTTCAAGTGATGTATTTGTCATTGCGGTGAAGTTTCCTACAATGAATTGTTGATGGTGAATTTTTCAACGATAAATTGTTGATGGTGAATAATCCATTGTTGTTGGTGAATAAACTATAATATATAGTTCAAATTTATATTAATAATAAAAATTAAATATAATTTGATTACATTATTGTGTTTACTTCCATGATTGAGCACTCTTAAGTGTAATATAATGTAGACCACTAAATATAGTTATTAATAGTCTTCATTTAAAATTGTAATACATTTTTTTGAATAATAATTATAACAAGGTCGCGTTGCTGCGAAGATCTTGTCAAATGCTAGCAAGATGGTTTTTTACTTGCATTTTGATCAATATAAGATTATGGTGACAACCATTTCTTACCAAAAAAGTAAAAATACATTTTGAGAAAATAATTCTCTAGTGTAACAAACTAAATTTCCATTAAACTTGCATTTATATAAATATTTGCAAGGTAAGGGAAACTAAAAATTTATCTGTGTTCATTGAACTCTGATCCTCAATGGAACACTATCATTATATTTGATTACCACATGTTCTTACTGAAAAAAAATAACAATCTTGTTGATTGAAAAAAATGTTGTAGAATAGTATTACAAAGACATATTTTTTCGCAACATTATGATATGTGCCATTGATTTTTCAAAATTATTTTAATTTCCATTACAAAATCCACCTTGAGGAAAGTTTAATCATGCTTGAAGTCTTCATATGGTTCTAGCTATTGTGAGTCCTAAATAACCCTACTTAGTCCTTTTCATAATGGCTCCTTCAAAAGCCTTAAGCTATTCTTAAAGTATAATAAAGACAAAATTGAGAGTCAGTAATACTTCTTCTTCACCAATGTATAGTATATATAGTTAAATATTTACAATGAAATGGTAACAAGCCCTATACCAAGCTCCTTTGCAAGATCATCCCTCAAGTCCTGAAAGAAGTATTGACATGACTAAGAAACTGGCTATCGTTGAAACTTGGAGTGTTGTTCCCCCATGTAGTGGAGGTTGTTGAATTAAGAAATGCAACCCTTGAACAATTTTTCTTACTCTTTCACAACAAGGTTGAGGAAGGTGGCAACTACTATTTAACAATGGCTAAAAATAGTTCTATAAATCTCTCATCAAACCCTCCTCGATTTCCTCAGCTAACACAGTTAAACTTGCCGAACCATCCAACTTTGCAACAATGAACAAACCCCCTATACCCTTGTTTCTATGTACATCATTGTGCTCTATTGCCCCATACTGTATAGTCTATATTTCTAATCTACATAACTCTTCTCTTTTCCTTTACAATTCATGTCTCTTGCATTAGGTCCATTACATTTGATAGGAAGGTGTATCTTACTTTGTTATCATTAAGACTCTTTTTCATTTATTCAAGTAGGGCATACCTAGTGATGGCTTGAATGGTACTTGCCACCAGTGGAGAACCCAAGAAAAAGGCCAAATCCAATTGGTTCAATGCATGTATATTATTAGGGATGATAGTCCCCCATTTTCCCAATGAAATCTTGATCACATGATTCATCTTGCTTGGATTGTTGTGTTTAGGGAGTCTCCATCTCAGGCAATAAGTATTATGAGATGTGAACAATGCAAAATCTATTTTGTAATTTTGATCAAGTATTGCATGCCTTTGGCTATGATGAGATTGTGAGTATACATCTAAATTTTTTGAAGGATGTGTCCATTGGATATATTTTCAATGAGATGATGTTCAAGTATCAAAGGGACTATATTTGATTAGTCCTCCATATAGTTTAATCCCTCCTAAGATTTGTGTGAATCTAATGATTACCTTGAGAGGATGGTCTATTGAAAAATTTGGTAAAAAATTCTACTAGATTGTTTTCCTAATGGTACCAGTGATTGATTGAAAAGGAGCACAAAACATCAAGCCACTTGGGAAAATTAATTCTAAAATTTTCTTGGATTTGTAGTTTATACTACTTCTATTCTTGATTACAGTGATGTTAATCATGCAATATCCTTCAATATGAATATTATTTATTCCTTTGGTTGCACAAAGTTGGAGGCTAAGAAGGGCCTAGATTTTTTTTTCATTGTTGGTAATAGGGGAATGCTTTTTGAAAGCAATATAAATTAGTTTTTCATTCCAATAATTGATTATAAAACAAGCCTTAGACTCTCCAAGATTTCCTAGGGTTTCACTTTCCAAAGTCAAATAAAATTTTAACCTCCCCAAAGTAAGGGGGCTTCCACTTTATTTTGCTTCTATCAATCTTTCTTTGGTTGAACCTGCATGTCTCTTGAATAGGATATTTTTGCATGTGACTTATTTTATTGAGTTAATTCATTTAATTGGGACTATTAATAGTCAATGCTAGAAACTTTGAGTCACAAATAATAGGGATAGAATATTAAAATACATGTTCTTTTGGACCCTTTTCATCTATTGATGTCTTCCCCAAAGAGATTATTTTATTGATTGGTGACACTAAAGTAGTAGAAAATAAAAATAACAATAGAATACTATCATATCTTCCCAATAGGGTAGCAGAACAACAATTTGAAACTTAAGAACCATGATTATACAAGACTCAAATAGAGAGACCTTCCAAAATTTTCCATAACACTTTATGTATGTGCCCCTAACAAGTTTAGATCAAAACAAAGATTGACAATGTGGCAAAAAATAGCCTTTGTGAGGCCGTCATGTTTCTGGCCATAGGGACATCTTTGATTCACTCAATCTTCAACCTCTTCCTTGAATTGGACTAATTTTGAAGAGTAAACTTCGAAAACTAGCATATTTTAAAGAACATGTACTCAGTTAGAGAGTTTGAATAAAAAATATTAAGGTCACAAAAAATTAAAATAGAAACCAAAATGAGTGGAATCTTCCAAAATGAGGTCGTAAGTCCAAATTCCCTTAAACTATCCAAGCATACTAGAAACGATGATTTAACCTACTATCCATGATTGGCAAGGTTGGTCAACTTGGGTTTACTCCCAAGCATGGTCATGTAGTCAAAACCTAGGTGGTAAAAAACTTGAGCAATATGCATAAAATAAAATGAAAAAGTTAGTCAGGGATAACTGTAAGTTGATCTTGATGTCCAAATATCTTTAAGAATAAGTTTGGTCTTCAAATCAAAATCAAAATCGCCAATGAGTCTCTTCATTGCCACAAATCCTATTTTTTCTATTATGGTTGCTATCAAACGAAAAAGTAAATATTAAAAATGAGTGAGGGAATTTTGAAGCTTTAAGTATGTTTTCTTATTTATTTCATATTCTTAGTTGATTAGCATCATAGTGAGTACTATGAGATTCACTCAGCTCATGAGGAATAAAAAATTTGAATAATATATATAAGCACATTTACAAATTAAAGTGGAAAGCTCCATTGTCTCCTTCAGTGATTGGTGAAGTGGTATTCAAGTCACGTATTGCAAAAAAACCTAGATTCAACTCCTTTGGGATGTCCTCAATGCACATGTTCATATATGACCCAATGACTTCCAACATGATAAAAGGTTAGATTCTTCTAAGAAAAGAAAATGGTGAATTGGGATCTTTCTAGGTTAATATTATATACAAAATTAACGATGTATGGGGGCTTCTTGGGGCTTACAAGAAATTTTAGCTTGCTTTAAATCAAGAAATGTAGCTAAATTTACTAAGATTGAAATTGAAACCACATGCCTCTCCAACCCAAAAATACTCCTTTACAGAAAGCTAGACATCAACTCCACATTCATCCCTACAACAACCATTCAAAATTTAAGCCATAATTTCTTAAACTTGAAGGAAAGAGTTGACTTCTATTTAATTTATCCGGCTCAGCCGGAACAAATCATCTAAGTCTTGAATAGTAAGCCTCTTAAAATACCATAATGGCTGCCACAAATATGAGTGGACATGAATACCTCTCACAAATAAACCATTTCCTCTCACCACTACAAGCAAATATTGTAGTTGTTGGTTTCTTTGATCTGATTTTCAAACTGTCCAAGTTGAAATATAAACAGTTCAAGTTTTTTTGACCATGTTGAGTCCAAAAAAAATGCCAATTTCATATGCCTTTCAATCTGCAACTATAATTTGCACTATGATAATGGAACTGCATAAATCATTCTTGTCGCTCAGAAAAATCATTTGTGAAATATGTTTTGTTATATATTTTGTATGTTTACTTTAACAATATACAAATATTTGTTAAATAGAAAAAATGTTGAGATCTAATTTAGAAACAAAACTATTAATAACTAGTTAAGAAACATGCCTTGCCTATAGTTTCCTTGAAGGAACTAATAAAAGTTGGTAATCTTGAAATTATTATTTTCAACTTTAAATTGCATGATAATCTTGTAAATAACACAAATATATACTTCAGTTAAAAAAGGAACAATTATAACTTTTATTGATTATTGAATCGATAAAGAAAAATAATGTGTTTAATGACATAGAACATCTAGCATAGAGGACTCTATAATTTATTTTGTTTAATTAAAAAATATTTTGCAACAACTAAAAAAATTAATTTTAAGCTCAATTTACAATAGCTCAAACATACAAGAAATACACTATTTATTTCCTAAATTATTAATCAAACATTATTAACATAAAATTAAAAAAATCTTCATAATAAAAAAAATAATTATTGAAGGCTCTATTTAATTTATAAAATTCAAGATAGAAGATCACCCTCTACATTTTTCATTTTTCATTTATCAAAAGTAGTTTAACCCTAACCTCTCCCAAAATGCCTTTATATGTTTGTTTTCTCATTTGAGCAAACCTCTCCCAAAATGCTCTTATATGTTTATTTTCTCATTTCCAACCAAAAAAAACTTCATAATAAAACAAATAATTATTGAAAGCTCTATTTAATTTATAAAATTCAAGACAGAAGATCATCCTCCACATATTTCATTTTTCATTTATCAAAAGTAGTTTAACGCTAACCTCTCCCAAAATGTCCTTTATATGTTTATTTTCCTGCCCTTATATGTTTATTTTCCCATTTCCAACCAAAGCTTAACAGACCTCTCCCAAAATGTCTTTATATATTTTCCCATTTCCAACCGTCAAGAAGCACAATGGGATCCACAATATAATACATCCCTTCTTTTAGCTTCCCTTCACGAAGGACAATATGAAAGTGGGAAAAATGGGAAAAATTGCAATATGAAAGTTGGAAAAATGACCCTTTACTACATTTTTTTCAATTCCGCCCATTGCTCTATGTGATAAAATTTTACCTTCTGAAAGCCAAAAGTTCCACATTTACTCTCAAGACCAAAGGAACAAAACAATTTTCACTTGACACGCGAAATCAGAAGTAACATTAATGAAATAACAAGTAATAGAATATGCATCTATCCACAACCTAAAGCATTGTTTTTGTTTTAAGTCTTAACAGATTTGAAATAATTGTAATTTTCCATTGTTATGAAGAACATGCCACTTTATACCTAGATCTTTAAATACCAATATCCATCTATTTATATAGTATTAATTTCTAATCAATAATATATCTTAATACTTTTAATATTCAGAAAGATTTAATCATGAATGTTGGTACTCATAGGAATTTAGTGATTCTCTCTGTTATGTTGTCATGATTTTTTCGTTTGGTATCTGCATATGTTTAATATTTTCAATGTCCTATATGTTCATGTGCTTTTTTTTTTTTTTATATTGAGGGAATGCAATTACAAATACAAGTGCAGTTATAAAACTGCAAGAGAAGAATAAAATGAAAGACAAACCATCACAGCCAAAGAGCTGTATGAGCAGTTCTCAAGAACTCAACAGCAGCAAGAGACGAAGAGATTCAGCAAAAAGGAACTAATACAAGTCAAAGAGCTGTATGTGCTCATGTGCTTTTGATGAGTTGAAACAATACAAAATTTCAAATCACAGAAAGCAGGTCTTCAATATTACAATCGAATTACAGTTCCTTATATTAGCTTACCACAATGATTTTTGCATGGCGTACCATTGGCTCCATGTGCTTTGTATGAGTTAAAATAGTATCACAAAAATATCTCTTACAAGCTTACAATGTATTGTACAAGAAACGTTTACGGCGTGGACTGTGGAATGAGTGAATTTTTATAATTTTTCGTTAAATCTCTAATCATATTACAATTGAAGTATCTGACATGAAAATAATGTTGTAGAGCAGCTATAATCCACCCTTTTAGAGATTCCAGATACTTGCTATCCCTCACTGTTTACTTATGATAGAATTTAAATTGGTGGGGATGGATAACATTTTGAACAATAGATTGTAAATTTTTTACTTAAAGAGTAATTTTATATATTGTTTTTATCAAAAATAATAAATAATTGATATATTTTTATTGATCAAACTTATTTTTGATTACTAGATTTAGAGTGATTTAAAAATAACTAAATCTAGATTTTGACCATCACTTATGTCTATCATATACTTTTTATATGATTGTTTGATCATTTTATTGATTTTCAATAAAAATATAAATTATCCAAAAAAAAGAATTTATAAATTTTTTTTAACTAAATTATTATTTTATCAAATTTTATTGATATTACATATTATAAAATTAGTCAAATTTTATTACTCGTGCATATTACATGCTATAATATTAGTCAATAGGAATGATAATTATTTGAAAATATTGATTTATTTGCCATTCTCAAAGCCTACTCAATCCTTCTAATTGAAAAATATGAAACATTAAATAAAATTTAAATTTAAATTAGCATAATAAATAGATACAAATACATTAAAAATATCCCCCAATACACAATAACAATTTAGTTAGTTCAATTTGATGACTAAAAAATCTTTCTAAAACATAACAAATAATTTAACATAAGTATGACTAAACATATTCTCATGAACACAATTTGACAATTTGAAATAGATATTAAAAATTTATTACTTAAGGAATAATGAATATTTTTGCTAATTATTTTTCATAATCCCAAATGCAAATATGAAACTTTTATAATTTATCGAGAAACAACTTTTTGGTGGCATTTCAAGGGTTGTTTAGCCATTTTAACTATATACTCTTTAATCAATTCAATCTCTTATTACTGAAATTAAATAAAGCTTCATTTAATCTTATTGAATATATAAAATAAACTTTCATTTAGATGTTATAAGAATGAACGAACCATTAAATTATAGATCATTATAATGTAGTATTAAATATCTAGAGAAAACTAGTGTAATTGTTTATTGTTTATGAAGTGTTCCTAAAATACTAGAAGCCTAGTTTTATTTTAGCATTCATTTTTTTTTTAATGATTTTGTAACTTAGAAGTTATAATAGTCTTTCTTTATTTTTCTATAACTGTAAATTTATACTAATATCATGTACATATAAAAAATGAAAGTAAAACTATAGAATAATGAATAACAATAATTACTTAAAAAGTAACACATAAATAACAAGAGCCAGCGAAGTTCCTACCAAAAAGTTCTAGAATAGTTTTGTTTTAATTTGTTGTGTTTGCTAAGTTTTAGTAACAATGTTTATAAAACAAATAAATAATAGGTACATAAAAAGCAAGTTTTCGTTCAAATTCTCCACTAGAGCAAACAAGCAAGTTGTCTTAAACAAAATAAATAAGCATAAAACCAAAAAATTCAAAAGTGACATCAAGGAAATTGGTTTATTATTCTTCATGATATTTTTAGATATCATAGAGCTATTACTGACCTCAAAAAAAGCATAAGATCCCATCAACATGTAAATCCACTCACTGTTTTGTTTTGTCAAAGATGAATGTGTGTTATTTAAAAATTAATATAATCATATAAATAATGCTTAAATAGTGATGGACTTTGTTCTAGGATAAAATAAGGCATATTTAAATATCCTTTCAACTCACCAATAAAGATGAATTTGTCACATCCCATTTTTGAAGCTCCTAGACTATGTTATATTTTTCTTTGTATTTTGATTAGGTGGATGCAAGAGATTATATTTTATGTATTTGATTTATTAACTATATGACTAAGACACTAATTAGGTAGGTTACTCTTAATCAATTTAGTTTTGAGAAAATATCTTCTTTGTTTGAATATATATAAGAGTATAAATAGTAGAATATTATATTCTTATTATTTCAAATTTTGGATTAATTATCAAGTATATAAACTATAATAATATGTATATGCTAGATTTTGTAGAAAATCTTGGTAAATCTTGGAAAATAATGGAAAAATTTATGAATTACCATGGTGAATCCTTCCATTTAAATTAAATAAAGATTCTAATATTTAGTTACCACCATTGATCTAAAATATCATCTAATGGGTCTCATTGTATTTCGTGAGGTAAAACATACCTACAATGTGTAATTCTCATGGGATCAAAATTTACTTTTAGATCATAGATCTCACCATAGGTACATGAAATACAATGAAGGTCATAAGATTATATTTTCAATGGTAGCAACTAAAAATGACAAATATGACTATAAATTAAATAATAATTATTTTATATTATTGAAAATTATTAACTACTTTGTTGGTGTTGAGAGTTATTCATGTAGTGTCCCTCCATTTTAGACTATCTTGTTTAGTTTGATTCTGTTTGTTAGATGCTTAGTAATTGATTGGATACTATGTTGTTTTGATTTTTGCGGATGATACATTGACATCCTGGTTATTTGGTTATGTTGGTTCGATGATACGTGATAGTTTCATTCATGATATAGCTTATTGGTTATAATTATTGCTTATGTTATCATGCTGATATGATTGATCTTGCTCGTTTGTGTCGGTGGATAAGACAGTGTAGCAATACTCATTCGTGAGTACCCTGCTACGCTGCAATTCTTATTCACGGTGTGTTTTCTAACATGAGTTTATATATATATACCTGTTTTAACTTTGATGTTTTCTTGCAGACACAGGTACCGGGTAACAGCTCCACCTGCTTGTCAGGTCTGAGTGTACCCTAATCCATTATAAATATGTTGTCGGAGGTATTGATAGGTCCTTTTAAACCATCGTTCGTTTTTGAACGAGTATCTTTGTGTTACCCTGTATAGCCCAGTTTGTCTTGTCGTGTTTAAATATATATTGTTTTGTGTTTGTGTATTTAATATTTCTTTTATTAAATGTTTAATAATGTTTATGCCAACGTTTGTGATTTAATTTATTAAGTTAAATTTAATATGTTGTTGAATTTATCAGTGAAAGTTAATTCCTTGCAATGCTTTTAATTAAAATCATATTATTGTTGTTTTAATTGTGCAAATTGAATTGTGTGAAATAGATATTTTTAAAACAAGATATTTTCGATGAGATAAAAATCTCTGATTGTCAGTTAAAGGTTTGTTATGATATTTTGAAGAATTAGTTGAACTGAATGAGTTATTTACAATGCAAATTGATTTGCCAGTTAAGTTTTGTGATTGAAAGGAAATTGCATGAATTAATATAAAAAAAAGGGATTTTGAAAAGTGTGCATACATTCACGGGAAGAATTTTACGGCAGCAGTTATTTTAGCAAAATTTCAGTACAGCAATTGTTTCAGAAGAGTTTTTCTTAAGGATTTTGTTTTGAAGCGTAATCTTGAAGCTGAGATCATTGCAAATTCTTCATTGAAATCGGGTGATTTGACTTTGGGGTTGACAAAGGTTTTCAAAGGATCGTTTTTCAGCCATTTTTTGAGTTTTAACAGGTTCTTTTTGATTTCAAGTTCTTGTATTTAAATTCTAGAAAATTTAATGTAGAAATTCTCTTTACTGAACCTGCACAAACACAAAGAAATAGGTTAAAATAGTATTTGTACTATAAAGAAGAAATGAATATAAACAAATGGCTATTAGAGTATACCAGACACAAGATCGTCGTTAAATCTGGCTGTGAAATGATAATAAATTTTTGTATTTGGAGTTTTAGGAAAACGAATGAAGAATTTAATAGATTTTCTGATCTGAGCTTATTGATAGCTGTAAATTTAAATTATACCATTTTGTATGGCGCTCCTAATGATATATAGTTATTTTATTTATTTATTTGTATGATATCCGCCTTTCTATGAAACTTGTGTATATAATAGTGCTTGGTACGCATATATAATACACTGGTGCTTTCATTATTGATACCTGTAGGTACATGCGTTTAAAATCTAATCATAGATTGACCAATGTGATTGGGCGCAACCTCTTTCTCAAGTTATATTTGGTATAACCATGACCAAAAGATCTAGTATCTAACCTCACTTCGCCACTATTTGCTTATTCCTGTGAGTTTTGTTCATGCAAACATCCCTGTACAATTTTAAATTGTTTTTCCTTCCCTTATAAATTATACCTCCTGAGATGATGCGCAGATCTCTCTGAGACTATATAAACCGTCGATGTACCATTAGGAGATAGCCAGTAAATTCATTGTAAATATATATATATATATATATTGTCGGTATAAAAGATGATTTAAGAAAGATTTCTGAGGTTATCCTTTAAAGTCTTGGCGTCGCCCTGAAGATCTCTTGATATGTGATTTATATCTTTTATTGTTTGGAATTTCTGCCAATAAGTCTGTTGATCTTAGCGCCTGACCTCACTCTCTTCTCCTGACTTTATATATATATTTTAAGCGACTGTCGTGTTTCTGTTGATCATCCTTTATTATATGTATGGTGCTCAATGTATTTTGTATCTGATATCTTTCTAAGCTGTTAAACGCAAGTCTTAACTTAACATAAGTTATTCCTGAGTAATTTGGAAACCTATGTGCGTGTGAATTTGCTAGCAAGTTTAAGTATAAACTGAGTCTTCAATTTCTTGTTTAAGTTCTGATATGGCTTTACTAAAGCTTTTGCCTGCCATCGTTAATTTCGCTCAAATGCATGGTTTCTTATTCAATATTTAGGTTGTGAAATTTAATCGTGGGTTAACACTTTGTCTTAAGTCGACTTATCTTGTCATGCAAAGTTCGACAGTAGTTACTTAATTAGATAACTAACAGTTTTTAGACTTTTACAAAAACTAGTATTAGTTAAGAGTAAGTCGATGTATTTAAAAGGTGAATATATATATATAAAGTGTTAAGTTGTAGATTGTATATAATTTCTTTTTAAGGGAACAGTTTTATGTAAACAAAGAATTAACATTATCTTTATTTTATAATGTTAATAAATGTTTTATCTTTAAAATTATTAGAACATTTATTTAATCTCTATAGTTGTTATTAAGAATTTTTGATTCATAGAGATTGTATTAATATAGTCATGAGTTATATATGAGTGGATTCGTAATGTTGGAGAAAATTTATTTTATTTCTTAAAGACTTGAAAAGCGAAAATTATAATGACAAGTTTATAACACCTTAAATTTTAAAGTTCAATTATGGTGATCTTTATTGTGAGAGTATAACTTTTCACTTTGTGTTGTTGTCTTTTAAGACATTTTTGAGATTACGATTTATCTCTAGTAGGGGGATGTAAACGTTTGTGGGTTTAATCTTTACGTTTGATAGCTACCCCTAGATTAATTTTATGTTGAGTCATGTTATAGAGAGAGTGGCTTGCGTTAGGGGCCAAAATCCTATAGTGATTGTCTGGGTAACCTAACGTAGGTGTGTTAATTAAGTGATAACCTAATTAATATATTAGGGGTTGGGTAGTTCTAAACACTAAATCAGATAATGGTATGCCTCGCCTACTTCTTAACGCTCGTTTAGGTTGAGAAAAGGATGAGAAGGCCTGGAATGGCAAGTCGCCATCTTGTCCTCTTGAAAGATGTGACGACTCCACATTAGTCTGCTTAGGGGCCGGGAATCGGTAGAGGCTACCAGGGTAACTCTTGGTGAGGGCCGGTAGTCTAGGAAGATTCACCAGGGTAACCTATCCCGACAATGTGATGACACTCTCTTAGTCTATATCATGATGGTGTTTCCTTTTGTTGAGATTTCAATTTAATGTAACTTGATACTGTGATTTTATCTGTTTTGATTTGTAATCGTTATGTCGTATCGTGAATTGTAAACCCCGTAAACGTGATGTTCTGTCTGCTTTGTTTGTGGACCTATCAATATCTCCTAGCACGGAGGGAGTGGACCTTTGGGTTCCACGTGGTCGGGAGGAAACTGTGCTCTATCTTCCTTGTAATTTCTTGCAGATGATCCTAAGCTTGCAACAGTTTCCAGTTACTACTTTGTTCGTGACTGTTGATGTAGAGCTTGTTCATGGATTGTGTACCAGATATCAGATGAACACTATATGTTTTGTAAACTTACCTCTTGTATAAGAGTGTACTGATTGTATCACCTTTGATGTATGGAGATTCTAGAAATCTCGCTTTATGTAAAATAGACATTTGGGATATTTTAATTGTACATAGTTTAATAAATTGGATCTTTCATAAAATCAAATTTGTACTTTTATTGATGAACAATGTATTGAGTTTAATTATTAAATTTATGTAACAACGTCTTAGATACTTCATAACATATGTATAAACAATAAAAAAAAATATTCTGTTAACTTTGTTTTTGCTCTTTGTTATAATGTAACTAAGTCGGGGCGTTACAGATTGGTATTAGAGCCAAGTTCTAACACTGGGTGCTCTGGTTAAATGAGCCCATTAGGTTGTTTAGTACGTTAGACTTGATTGTTGTGTTTTCCATTTTCTTTGTTTGTTGTATAACAAGACTTGTCTCGGTTTGTGTGTAGGATCATGCCTAGGCGTCGTGTTAGAGGTCGTGGTCGAGGCCGAGGTGGTGGCCGTGGGCCAAACCACCAGGTTACTCCCCCTCCGAGCCCTCATCAGAGTGATTAGGCAGAACATTTGGGTCCGCAGTTGGATCAGGGTAATGAGGCACAGATTCCGGAATAGTCAGGGGTAGAGGGATCACAGTTACGCCCTTTACTTGAGGAGGTCCTAGCTCGACTTGGACCTAGACAGGAAGTGGAACAGGAAGTGAATAGAGAACGTGATAGATCTCCAAGGAGAGTTGATGATTCAGTGCAACAGGATGCCATTATTGCAGGTCACATGCGAGATTTGTTGAGGGCACGCCCTCCTACATTTGGTGGATCTGGTGGTGGTTTAGAGGCAGAGACTTGGTTGCTTGATTTGGGACGATGCTTTGCAATGCATCCTTATGGCAGCAATACTCGTGCTCATTGCGCCATAATGCATCTTAGAGGATTTTCCTCTACTTGGTGGCGATTGGAGGAGCAAAAGCTCCATCTTGAGATTGGTGCAATCTCATGGGATATGTTCCAGGAGAGATTCAGAGCACGTTTCTTGTTTGAACATTGGAGGCAGTGACGTGCGGATGAGTTTCATGATCTTCGTCAGATGGCTATGTCCGTGGAACAGTTTGAGTGCAAGTTTTATGAGCTCAAGCAATATGCTGGGATTGTGGATGATGAGGCAATGTTGGTGCAACACTTCATCAGGGGCTTAAACACCTGTATTAGCGGTGGAGTCAGAGTCTTCGAGCCGAAGACTATGGAGGTTGCTGTGGAGAAGGCACGGATAGTGGAAGAGAACCTCGCTATGGCTTTGGGTGGACACACTGGAGTACAAATAGGTAGTGCTCCTGTTTCTGGTTTTTGTCAGCGTGGTGGTCAGTTTCAGACAGGTGGTTCCTCTAGGAATCAACAGGCACCCGCTAAGGGTGGACAACAACAACAATGCAATCAACAAAATAATAAAAATCCACAGTTCCAACAAAGTAATAATTCTCAATCAGGAAGGAACCGCAATTGGTGGTGCAATAAGCGCAATCAGAAGAACCAGCCAATTCAGAGTGTTCAGTCGACAATGAGTCGAGGTAGTTATCAGCAATCCATTGCACCTTCGGGTGGCAGAGGATTTGGTAGAGGCACTGGATGTTTCTCGTGTGGACAGCAGGGACATATTGCTAGGCAGTGTCCTATGCGAGGTACGTCAGGTTATGGACAGCGACCGACAGCTTCAGAGCCGAATGTTGGTGATGTGGGCCGTACTCATATAGTTTTTGCTGCAGTAAATAACTGCCAAGCGGATCATTAGAATACAGTGGTTGAATCTTCAGGTCAGTTACAGGGTATTGATGTTAATATTCTTTTTGATTCTGGTGCTACAGATTCTTTTATTTCACCTTCTATAGTTGAGCGTTGTGGACTTGTGGCCGTAAAGCAAGGCGATAGGTGGCAGGTGGAATTTGCTTCTGGGGCTAAAGTAGCAGTTGAATCCCTCATCCACAATTGTGGACTTAGGATTGGATCATTGACTACTTTGGTAGATCTTCGAGTCACACCTTTAGGGTCATATGACATTGTTTTGGGAATGGATTGGTTAGGAACTCATCATGCAGTGATTGATTGTCGTCAGAAGACAGTACGTTGCATTAATGATGATGGTACTGGGGTTGAGATTGTTGGTGTTCAGAGACCCATCTCTTTGCGGATAATTTCTGCTATGCAGTTGAAGAGATGCCTTTGTCAGGGATGTCAGTTGTTTGCAACAATGGTGAGTGACTTGGATTCTGGTGAAAGTCAAGAGATATCACTTGATGATCACCCCATTCTTAGGGAATTTGCTGATGTTTTTCCTAGTGATATTCCTGGTATGCCACCGAAGCGTGACATAGATTTCAGAGTTGATTTAGTTCCTGGAGCAGAACCCATCTCTCGTGCTCCATATAGAATGACTACACAGGAACTGGAGGAGCTTCGTATTTAGTTGGAGGAACTCTTGTCAAAGGGTTTTATTCATCCGAGTGTATCCCCTTGGGGAGCACCTGTTATCTTCGTGAAGAAGAAGGATGGATCTCTCAGATTGTGCATTGACTATCATCAATTGAATAAGGTAACGATTAAGAACAGGTATCCATTACCCAGAATTGATGACCTTTTTGATCAAATCAAGGGAGCAACTGTATTCTCTAAGATTGATTTGAAATATGGTTACCATCAGTTGCGAATTGCTGAAGCTGATATTCATAAGACGACATTCCGAACTCGATACGGGCACTACGAGTTTACAGTAGTACCATTTGGGTTAACGAATGCACCATCAGTATTTATGAGTCTGATGAATGGTGTGTTTCGCACCTATGTTGATCGATTTGTTCTCGTATTTCTTGATGATATTTTGATTTATTCGAGAAATATGTAGGAACACGAAGAGCATTTGAGACAAGTTCTACAATGTTTGAGGGAGAACCAATTGTTTGGAAATTTGAAGAAATGTGAATTCTTCCAAACTGAGGTGAAATACCTTGGACATGTGATTTCTGGAGAGGGAATAGCTGTGGATCCTGCAAAGATTCAAGCTATTATTGATTGGCCCGTACCTAAAAATGTTTCTGAGGTTCGTAGTTTCATGGGTCTTGCTGGTTATTATAGACGATTTGTTCAGGGGTTTTCTAGGATTGGAAACCCCATTACTTCTCTTCAGAGGAAAGGGAAGAAATTCATTTGGACAGATCAGTGTCAATTGGATTTTCAGATACTTAAGGATAAGTTGACTAGTGCACCTATCTTAGCAGTTCCTGACCCTGCTAAAGATTTTGTTGTTTGCACAGATGCTTCTTTGGAAGGTTTAGGAGCTGTATTGATGCAGGATGGACGAGTGATTGCTTATGAGTCTCGCAAACTCAAGGATCACGAACAAAATTACCCCACACATGATTTAGAGCTCGCTGCAGTTGTTCATGCTCTAGTTCGTTGGAAACATTTCTTGTTAGGACATCGTTTTGAACTTCATTGTGATCACTGCAGTCTGCAATATATATTCACACAGCCTAAGCTGAATGCTAGGCAGAGACGGTGGATGGAGTTCCTTTGCGAATATGATTTTGAGGTGAGATATGTTCAGGGTAAGGAGAATGTGGTGGTAGACACCCTTAGTTGGCGAAGACATGAGATTTCAGCCATGACACTTGGAGTTGAGTTGAGAAGTCAGATATTGGCCGCTCTTCCTTCTGATAGATTATATCAGGAAGTGAAGATGGAAATTGATTCAGATAGACCCTTGGAGGGAAGATTTTTAGGATATGCAATTGAGTTGGATGGTTTGTTGCGACATCTGGGTCGTATTTATGTACCACCTACTGAGAATCTTCACACTCTTATTTTGACAGAGGCACATCGAGCTCCATACTCAGCTCATCCTGGTGTTAAGAAGATGCATGCGGATCTTCGACAGTTATATTTTTGGCCTGGTATGAAGCGTGACATTGCTGATTTTGTATCGAGATGCCTTGAATGCCAGAGAGTCAAGGCAGAGCATCAACATCCCGCTGGTTTGTTACAGCCACATCTCATTCCTGAGTGGAAATGGGATGTAATATCAGTGGATTTTATTGTTGGATTACCTACGTCATCGCGTCGACATGATGCCATCATGGTTACTGTTGACAGATTGACAAAGGTAGCTCATTTTTCACCAGTTCGATCATCTTACAATGCTTCCTCTGTGGCCAAAATTTTCATGGAGGATGCAGTACGATTGCATGGGATTCCACGTAGAATCATTTCAGATAGGGATCCTGTATTTACATCAGCTTTATGGACATCATTACAGCATGCTTTAGGTACGCAGTTGAATTTCAGTTCAGCCTATCATCCTGAGACTGATGGTCAGACAGAGAGAGTCAATCAGATTCTCGAAGATATGCTTAGAATGTATGTGATGGATCGACAGTCTCATTGGGAGGACTATTTATACTTAGTGGAATTCACCTATAACAATGGTTATCAGAGTTCCATAGGTATGCCTCCATTTCAGGCACTATATGGACGTCCTTGTCGTACACCATTGAGTTGGGATGACTTGAGGATAGAGTTCTACTCGGTCCTGAGATGCTTCGTGATATGGAGCAACAGGTAGATCGTATTAGAGAGCACTTGGTAGCAGCACAGGATAGACAGAAGAAGTATGCTGATGCGCATAGGGTGGATAGATAGTTCTCAGTTGGTGACAGGGTTTTTCTTCGAGTTCGTCCGCGCAAGAGTCCAATCCGTTATGGAAAAGGCTCTAAGCTTGCACCTCGTTTTGTGGGACCATTCAAGATTCTTGAGAGGATTGGTCCTGTGGCGTATCGACTTGCTTTACCACCCAGTCTATCACGTATTCATGATGTCTTTCATGTATCTGTTCTTCGACCTTATCATCCTGACATTTCACATGTACTCGATTGGAATGCATTACAGGTAGAGGACGGGCAGCTGGCTTTGGAGCCCGTGGGCATTCTTCAGCGTCGGAGGCTCGCCCTCAGGGGTCGAGACGTTGATCAGGTGAGGGTCCAATGGGATCCTAGCAATGAGGCATCAGCTACTTGGGAGGATGCGACACGTATGCATGAGCTTTATCCATATTTGTTTGCAGGCTTCCAGGAGTAAGCCTTATCCTAGCGGGGGAGGATGTAGTGTCCCTCTAGTTTAGACATACTGTTTAGTTTGATTCTGCTTGTTAGATGCTTAGTGGATTTTGAATACTATGATGTTTTGATTTTAGCGGATGATACATTGACATCCTGGTTATTTGGTTATGTTGGTTCGATGATACTATGATAGTTTCATTCATGATATAGCTTATTGGTTTTAATTATTGCTTATGTTATCATGTTGATATGATTGATCTTGCTCGTTTGTGTTGGTGGATAAGACAGTGTAGCATTACTCATTCGTGAGTACCCTGCTACGCTGCAATTCTTATTCACGGTGTGTTTTCTAACATGAGATTATATATATACATGTTTTTAACCTTGATGTTTTCCTGTAGACACAGGTACCGGGTAACAGCTCCACCTGCTTGTCAAGTCTGAGTGTACCCTAATCCATTATAAATATGTTGTCGGAGGTATTGACAGGTCCTTTTAAACTATCGTTCGTTTTTGAACGAGTATCTTTGTGTTACCCTGTAAAGCCCAATTTGTCTTGTCATGTTCAAATATATATTGTTTTGTGTTTGCGTATTTAATATTGATTTTATTAAATGTTTATTAATGTTTATGCCAACGTTTGTGATTTAATTTATTAAGTTAAATTAAATATGTTGTTGAATTTATCAGTGAAAGTTAATTCTTTGCAATGTTTTAATTAAAATAATATTATTGCTGATTTAATTGTGCAAATTGAATTGTGTGAAATAGATATTTCTAAAACAAGATATTTCGATGAGATAAGAATCTCTGATTGTCAGTTAAAGGTCTGTTATGATATTTTGAAGAATTAGTTGAACTGAATGAGTTATTTACAATGCAAATTGATTTGCCAGTTAAGTTTTGTGATTGAAAGTGAATTGCATGAATGAAATATCAAAAAGAGGGATTTTGGGAATTGTGCATACATTCACGGGAAGAATTTTACGGCAGCAGCTTTTTAGCAAAATTTCAGTACAACAATTGTTTCAGAAGAGTTTTTCTTAAGGATTTTGTTTTGAAGCGTAATTTTGAAGCTGAGATCATTGCAAATTCTTCATTGAAATCAGGTGATTTGACTTTGGGGTTGACAAAAGTTTTCAAAGGATCATTTTTCAGCCAGTTTTCGAGTTTTAACAGGTTCTTTCTGATTTCAAGTTCTTGTATTTAAAATTCTGGAAAATTTATTGTAGAAATTCTCTTTTCTGAACCTGCACAAAATACAAAAGAAATAGGTTAAAATAGTATTTGTACTATAAAGAAGAAATGAATATAAACAAATGGCTATTAGAGTATACCAGACACAAGATCGTCGTTAAATCTGGCTGTGAAATGATAATAGTTGTTTGTATTTGAAGTTTTAGGAAATCGAATGAAGAATTTCCTTTATTGTTAAAGGTAGACATTAATAGATTTTCTGATCTGAGCTTATTGAAAGCTGTAAATTTAAACTATATCATTTTGTATGGCGCTCCTAATGATATGTAGTTATTTTATTTATTTATTTGTATGATATCCACCTTTCTATGAAACTTGTGTATATAATTGTGCTTGGTACGCATATATGATACGCTGGTGCTTTCATTATTGATACCTGTAGGTACATGCGTTTAATATCTAAACATATTTTGACCAATGTGAATGGGCGTAACCTCATTCTCAAGTAATATTTGGTATAACCATGTCCAAAAGATCTAGTATCTAACCTTACAGAGCATTAAAATTTCTGTCATGCATTACATTATCATATACACCAGCGCAGTAAACTGAAGAGACCATTTGTCAATTGGAAATACTATAATATCCAATTCAACTTCTTAACCTCACTTCGCCACTATTTGCTTAATCCTGTGAGTTTTGTTCTTGCAAACATCCTTGTACAATTTTAAATTGCTTTCCTTCTTTCATAAATTATACCTCCTGAGATGATGCGCAATTTTCTCTGAGACTATTAAACCGTCGCTGTACCATCAGGAGATAGCCAGTAAATTCATTGTAAATATATATATATATAAAGTCGGTATTAAAGATGTTTTAAGAAAGATTTCTAAGGTTATCCTTTAAAGTCTTGGCGTCGCCCTGAAGATCTCTTGATATATGATTTATATCTAGTATTATCTGGAATTTCTGTCAATAAGTCTGCTAATCTTAGCGCCTGACCTCACTCTCCTCTCCTGATTTTATATATATTTATACTTTAAGCGACTGCCATTTCCTGCTAATCATCCTTTACTATATGTATGGTGCTCAATGTATTTTGTATCTTATATCTTTCTAAGCTATTAAACGCAAGTCTTAACTTAATATAAGTTATTCCTGAGTTATTTGGAAACCTATGTGCGTATGAATTTGCTAGCAAGTTTAAGTATAAACTGAGTCTTTAATTTCTTGTTTAAGTTCTGATATGGCTTTACTAAAGCTTTTGCCTGCCATCGTTAATTTCGCTCAATGCATGGTAACCGTACTTAGTTAATTAAAGATATGAAATATAAATGAGAGCTAAAACTTTGTCTTTAGTTAACTTACCTTTGCATGCCATGATCGGTGATAGATTCTTTATTAAATAACTGTTAGTTGATAGATATTTTGATAGCGCAAGTGTTAGTTAATAATGAGTCAACGTATAAGAAAAGATGGAATATATATATAAGATGTTAAGTTTATAATTTGAATATAATTTCATTTTAAGGGTAGAAATTTACAATAATAAAGAACTAACATTATCTTTAATTTATAATGTTAATAAATGTTTTATTTTTAAAATTATTAGAATATTTATTTAATCGCTATAGTTGTTATTGAGAATTTTTGATTCATAGAGATTGTATCAATGTAGTCATGAGTTGTATATGAGTGGATTTGTGATGTTGGGAAGTATTTATTAAAGAGTTGAAAAGTGAAAATTATAATGACAAGTTTATAACACCTTAAATTTTATGGTACAATTATGGTGATCTTTATTGTGAGAGTATAACTTTTCACTTTGTGTTGTTGTCTTTTAAGACATTTTTGAGATTACGATTTATCTCTAGTAGGGGGATGTAAACGTTTGTGGGTTTAATCTTTACGTTTGATAGCTACCCCTAGATTGATTTTATGTTGAGTCATGTTATAGAGAGAGTGGCTTGCGTTAGGGGCCAAAATCCTATAGTGATTGTCTGGGTAACCTAACGTAGGTGTGTTAATTAAGTGATAACCTAATTAATATATTAGGGGTTGGGTAGTTCTAAACACTAAATCAGATAATGGTATGCCTCGCCTACTTCTTAACGCTCGTTTAGGTTGAGAAAAGGCTGAGAAGGCCTGGAATGGAAAGTCGCCATCTTGTCCTCTTGAAAGATGTGACGACTCCACATTAGTCTGCTTAGGGGCCGGGAATCGGTAGAGGCTACCAGGGTAACTCTTGGTGAGGGCCGGTAGTCTAGGAAGATTCACCAGGGTAACCTATCCCGACAATGTGATGACACTCTCTTAGTCTATATCATGATGGTGTTTCCTTTTGTTGAGATTTCAATTTAATGTAACTTGATACTGTGATTTTATCTGTTTTGATTTGTAATCATTATGTCGTATCATGAATTGTAAACCCCGTAAATGTGATGTTCTGTCTGCTTTGTTTGTGGACGTGTCAGTATCTCCTAGCACGGAGGGAGTGGACCTTTGGGTTCCATGTGGTCGGGAAGAAACCGTGCTCTATCTTCCTTGTAATTTCTTGTAGATGATCCTAAGCTTGCAGCAGTTTCCAGTTACTACTTTGTTCGTGACTGTTGATGCGGAGCTTGTTCGTGGATTGTGTACCAGATATCAGATGAACACTATATGTTTTGTAAACTTACCTCTTGTATAAGAGTGTACTGATTGTATCACCTTTGATGTATGGAGATTCTAGAAATCTCGCTTTATGTAAAATAGACATTTGGGATATTTTAATTGTAGATAGTTTAATAAATTGGATCTTTCATAAAATCAAATTTGTACTTTTATTGATGAACAATGTATTGAGTTTAATTATTAAATTTATGTAACAATGTCTTAGATACTTCATAACATATGTATAAACAATAAAAAAAAATATTCTGTTAACTTTGTTTTTTCTCTTTGTTATAATGTAACTAAGTCGGGGCGTTACAGTTAGGGTTTTGAAAAGTGTTTTATAGATTTTTAGAGTTAATCTCAGTGGTTTCCAGATTCTGATCTGATACAACATGTTACAGTTTTAATTTTCTGTGAAATGAAGGTTGAATGCAAATGTAAAATGTGATAAAATGACAACCTAGAAAACCTAATTTGATATGCAATTTTCTTTCAATTTTTAAATGCAAATGAATGATAATACAATACTATGTAATTGACTTGCAAAATGAGTGATTTTTTTTTTGTATTTTTCAAATTTAAAGAATACAAAGATGCAATCCTAAAACCCTTAAATGAAATGCAAAGTTAAATGCAAACTAGACACCCTAAATGAGACTCAATTCAATAGAAAGAGACGCAAATGAATGCAAGATCTAAATTTAGGGTAAAATAGGACTCCAAATTCAGAAAATGCAATGATCAAACTCATGTTCACCGCAATGAAAAGGTGAAAAAAAATGGGTGTTATAGGAAAGGGGGTTCATCAAAATGATAATAAATAACCCTATTTTCCTCTATTTCATTGAATAAATGAGATCCAAACAATGAAGTGAATATGAATCAAAAGTTGAGTAAAATCAAGGTATGAATCAACAAATTTCTCCTTTATGCAAGGATAGGGGTGTGAGTCAAATATCACTTTGGGGAGAAAGATTAAAACCATCAAACAAACTCCAAAATGCAAGCTATGAAATACAAATAAAAGACTGTACACAAAATTAATGGAAACATCAAACAAAAGGAAGATCTCGAAATGGGATAATGATGTGTACCATTCACCAAAAGTCAATTTTTGAAGCTCGCTAAGGACTCATTCACCCTATGACGAATGGGTCCTAGTTAGGGTTCTTTGAAATATGTTTCTGGGTTCTCTTATGTTGTTTCTGCAATCCCAGATTATCGATTTTCATTGTTGGATAGTCATAAATAAATCATGTAGAAGAGTTCCCATGAAATGACAACTTTTCTTGCAACCTTGAAAACTTTGCAACTTTCTTCAATTTTTCTCTTCAAAGGATCTTTCACCTAAAATATGCAATCACACATAAAACAGAGAAAAATGTTGTTTGTTAGGTGAATGGGGGTTTTCCTTGGTTAAACCTTGTTTTGGTAATTAAACCTTGAAATGAAATAGAAAAGCATGAAGGAATGATGAATGAACAACTCTATGTAACAACTCGCCAATACTTATTTGAACCTTGGATTGTAGATTTGCAACTAGCATTAATTGGCTTCAATGGATGTGGATCTTGATCATGAAACTTGATTTGAAATGATGTCTTTGAATACTTGAATAGATCTTGAACACTACATCACCATATTAGCTTAGACAACATGCATGATGCAAGAAATATTTGACATGATGATAGGAATCCTGATTGCTGTAAAAATATTCAATAAATTTTCTCTTGAATGCCTTGAAAATGCTCTTGAATGCTCTCTTGAAAGTACTCTTGATCTCATTAAAATATTCTAGGTGAAACTAAGTGAGACAACCTCTTATTTATACATATCTTAAGATTAATTCCTGAAATTCAAATATCACAAGTTGACATCTGAATATACATTTGAAATCATTAAAATACCTCCAAAAACATAGTTTGAATTTAGGTCCTAGGTGTAAGTGAGGACCCATTCACCCTATGGTGAATGGGTCCTAGGCCACTTACCTAGGACACACATTGCTCAATGTTAAACATTATGTTATGGCATTTATGAATATCAAGTTTTATCCCTTGGAAATTACAATTAATTAGGCTTGGATTTGAATTAAAGGGACCAATTAAGGAAAATTAACCTCAATTAATTAATAAATCCCCAGGTTAGTGTGAAAGTGTAAAGGTACACCTTACAACACAAAAGATAAGGCACAATTAAGTCCATTTTAATTAAAAGGGGGCCCTAAACTTAATGTGAATATGTAAAACATATTACAACACTAAATTAAGGCATAATTAAGCTTATATTATATTTATGAATTATTTACCAAATTAAGTGTGAAAAAGGGATACATTTTCCTACACTACAGTACATTAGTTTTCTAACTAGATTTTGTGGGTTTTCTTTTATTTTTTACACTCATTTTGGTTTTGTAAGAAAATTGAAGTTTCCACTCTATTGTGCAAGATTTTAATCCATCAACTTTTTAATCTAGATTATCAATGTTTATGCTCTATCTATTTTTTTTGAAATTTTGACATTTACGCCTTATTATGTAGCGTTTTTGTTGCTCTTTCAATGTTTTCATTGAATCTCATGATATTTCCATTCAATCTAACTCGGTTTCTTGTAGATCAATATTTTTTCTTTTTATAGCAATATTTTCATCCACCCTTCAACATTTTCACTTGATCATCAACATTTATATATTATGCGTAATAGTTTATTTTGTAAATTGATGTTTTTTTCCCTATGTAGACGTATTTTTGTCTTATTTTCATTGTATTTTGATGTTTTTCAAATTTTGGCCAAAATTGACCCACTATCCTTTGTTCTTCATGTTGTGTTGGCATCTTTCTTTGTCTAAGTCTAAAATATTATAAACTACCAACATGTGTTCTTGGAGGATCATTTTTCAAAGTTTAATTACCTAAAATTAGCTACACATTTATTTGTATTTAAGGGGAATTATTTTTTATTTCTTGTCTAATTCATTGTTTGTGTAAGCAAGTTTCATATGCTCTTCTCTCACACCTCAAGATGATCTTAGGAATCAAAAGCAACCTCACTTGTTTGACATGTGGTGTGTTTTCATGATTTGACCATTAATCCTTTCTTCTCACACCTTGGGGGTGATATTGACAATTAAGAGTGATCTCTTCACTTTTGTAACCCAAGGATAGGTGTGTTTTCTCTTCCTTTGCACACTCATGTGATTATGAGAATAAAAAAATTACCTCCCTATTTCTTTTCTCTTTTCATAAGAGTGTTTGTCAACTTGGATTTTATTTCCAAGCATTGAAAACCAAACCCCATGTACTAGCAGGGTATATAAATTCCAAGGAGGAGTTTTTTTAGCCTAAGCTAGCATCCAAATTATAGTTTTCTAAGTGAAGAGGAGAGGATTTACCCTCTTAGATCAAGTGATTAGACAACATGCTTGTCATATGTACTTGGGTAGGCTTCACATACCTTTAGGTATATCAAGGACTTCTTGGTAAACCTTGTGTAAGCCTAGCACAAGAAACCTTTTGGTTGTTTGTTGCTTGTGATGCATTAGTAAGTGGTTATCCCTAGGAAATTGTTCACACTATACTTTTATAAATGAAATAGTAGGCTATAGGTACAATCCTAATCCTTTGTAGTTAACACTCTAATATTTTAGATCGATGTTATTTATGACCAAGTCAAGTATATTGAGATCACAAAAAATAATCCCATTTGACTAATGTAGATTGTTGATGTGTTTTCTTTGTCATCCCCTTGTACAAAAACCATGGGAAACTTGAATCAAACAAGAAAAACACAACCTAATAAAAGAAAGAATTATGAACCCCTTTTTTGATGAATTCATTAACCAATCTAAAAATATCTTTGAAAGTGATGATGATAAGAGACTTGAAGGTCAAGATGAATACCACAATGATGAAAACCTTATGGATCGAGATGAATATCATGATAATTATAATAATTTTCCCAACACTAAACAAGGTTATTCCCAATGAGATTGCTTCTTACTTCAAAATAAATATGTCATGGTTAGTTACATCTTAAAGCTTAGGAGCCAAGCTTCCCCAAATTACAACCTTGAACACTTATGCAAGAGAGACCTTTCAAACCAAGAGACAAGCAAAGCTAACCCTAGTCCATCACACTATATAAAGTATAATCCACTAATCCACATAAATATTCATCTATCAAATCATCTATTTTTAGACACCTAAATTTATCCATACCCAATCACACTTCACCTTACCTTATTCTAGCCATTAATAAAATAAATAATAATAATTTATTTAATTAATTTACCCTTTACCTTTACCCTCCATTTCAATTAAATAAATTTATACTTATTTAATTAAGTCTAGATTTATCCCCCAAATCCTCCAACTAAATAAATTAGTTAATACCTACTTAATTAATTTATTCAAGATAATTAACCTTCATTGCCATTTTACCCAATATTTAGTCCCACCTCACCATCAATCCTTATTCATTCAATCCTAACCATTGAATCCATCTGCATGGATCAATATATAAGCTTTCCATCACTTGAAAAGTGTCCTAACCTACCTACCCTACCTCTTTCTCACACTTGTGAGCATATATCTCACATATGTGAAGCCACCCTACCTCTTACTTATGTCATAAGGTAGCTACCTTACCTCTCTCAATTTTCTTATTCATAAGCCTCTCTTTGTGTGTGCTCATGCATTGTGAGTGCACTTAGCTCTTACACCTATGACACATGTCATTCTCATGCCTCCACACTGTGATACTTATTACAAGACTAAGCCTTCAATTTGTGCCCTCACTCTCATTCAACTCTAGCCATGCATTATATATTGCATCTTAGCCATTTATTTTCCCCATCAAGAATCTATAAATGAAGGCCTTTGCTCTCATTTTTATCATCTTCCATTATCATACCATTATGCTTTTATTTTATTAATCTTTTATTATCCTAACTATATGTTGTAATATCTTGCATCCAATCTACCTTCATTGTAACAACATGTTACTATCATAAGAAATCACATTCAACCACCCCACCATAAAATCAAAAGAGAAAATCAAGTGGAACATTGGTTGCACAAGTTACTTCAACTCATTCCATGGGGCAAGATCATATTGAGGTAAAAAGATTTAGTCTATGCTCCATCTTTATGTTATTTCCTCATTTTATTTCAAGATTTTCTCTTCACTATCAACCCATATACACCCTAATCCATCATCCCCTAGAGATCCTAATTCATATATCCTTATTCAATCCTCATTCATTAAACCCTCTATTGACACCTATATATCCTAATCCATTCATCCTTGTTAATCCTAATCTATCAAATTCCCCATCAATCATTATAGATCTTAAACCATAAAATCATCCATTAAATACATTAATTCTTCAAAGACATTAGATTTCCGTAGTCCATATCAGTAAGAATTTTCTGCTTTTGGATTAAAATGTGTGCTTGTTTTTAGATCAATGTTTTGGATCACACTCCTACTCTCTTTTTGCATCTTGATGATGCATCATGGAGTGTGCTCTGAAACGTTGATAAAAAAAAATAGTTTAATCCAGAAGCAGCGAATTCTTACATTAATTCTTATCAATACTCATCCATCAGAATCTATAGTTTATTATGTATAAAGAATCCAACCCTCCATATCAATCCTAATCCATAAAACCATTGGGAAAGGTGTTTTGTTCACCTTGCATAATGTTATAATATAAATTTAATAATATTTTTTGTGCACCTAGGGGATCTAGGGATGAGTGCATCACATGGGGTAGACATTCTTAGGCCACTTTGTATGTTGTATATAACAATGGGATAAATATTTAATGTGGGTTCACACATTTAGGACATATTTAATATTGAGAAAACTTAGTGCCAAAAAGTAAATAAGGGGGACATAGTTTTGTAAGTTCATAGTATTAGACACATGGTTTACATAATACCAATTGGTGGTTTTGTGTAAACTTATTTATATAAACACAAGTACATGATTAGTTATTAAGGTTGGCTAGTTGGCTATCATAATCTTTGACTTCTTGGCTAAGGTTGATTGATCATCTCTTGTAGGTTGCATATGTCAGGAAAAGGAACATGGATCAGGATGTGTGGTTACATGATTCTCATTTATTTTTCACATGGAGTATAAGTACATGGAGTATAAGTAGGGAGATTCATATCTTAGAACTACTCATGGAGACTCTGCTAGTGTATTGTAATATTTTTCATGACATAATACATTAATTTTGAGTCCTTTCAAAGGCCAAGGTTTTCCCTCATAAGGGTTTTCTTGGCGTAAATTTCATGTGTCATCTTGATGGTATAGTTTTCTATTCTTTTGTATTATTAATTTTGAATACTTGTTTGTATATTTTACTCTCAAGGAGTTATGTGAAAATAGTTTAATATAGCTATAATTTTTTCATTTGGTATTAGAGCCAAGTTTCTAGGTTGTGGGAGGAGATCTCCTTGATATTGTTAATTCTTGGAAGGAGTAGTTTTTATGCATAGTTAAATCTATAGATTTGAAAGTAAAGAGAAAATATTTACAAGGTTACAAATGTGTTTTCAGACCTGGGTTGTTGTAGATCTAGGGTTTGATGGAGATATTGCAAGTAAATTTTTTGTTTGGGCTCTTTTTGTGAGGGATTTAGGGTTGAGATTTTACTAAAGACCTCCTAGATTAAAATAGAGTTCACCATTGATTGCAAAAGGCCTAGAAACTTGTATTTTTAATATAAAATACTATAGGGTTTGTATAAAAATATAGGCTTATTTTTGGGGCATGGATAAAATTATCGTAAAAATTTCCATATAGACTCATACAACCACAAGTTAGCACAATGGATTTGTTTCTTTGTCGGGTTGCAAAAATAAAATTAAAAAGGTTTATAGTTTTTTAATTAAAATTTTTCTAATAGGTTATTAAATTCAACAAACACGATAGTTGACTTGTTAGCCAATAGATGGAGTAGATGGGGCCAACCCTTGGTCCTATGGTGGACTAGTCGCTTGGGGCTTAGCCCTTGGATGCAAGTGGGGCCAGCCCCTAGTAGCAACTAGTATATGGGGGATGCACCTAGTTCCATCAAGCCACCACTTGCCAACCACTAATGGACCACTAAATCGTTGCCAATCTACCACTAGCTTGCTTTGCTTTTTTCTTTACAAAGTATATTTTTTGGGAGGCATAAATTTCACCATGGAGTTGAACAATTTTCATGTTCTTATAATTAACTAATATATCCTTTCAACTATTATCTATGATATTAGTGGTTTTTCTATATTTTACTATTTTGGATAAAAATTATTAGATGGATGTTGATTTTATTTTCCTTGCTTGAATAAGTCATATCTTGTGCTTATGATGTCTAATTTTGGACTTCTTATAGGTGATAAAGAGTATTTTTTGAGTTTGAGTACTTTTAGTAGATTAGGTTTGAATATTTTGATATTTGATTTGTTAAGTTACATTTTTGTTTAAATTATTTATTTATTTTAATTGTGGTAATTGGTTTCTGGAAAATTGAATCTAGTTGTAAATTGGTCCTGCATCAAGCTTTGGTTGGCATGAGATGATTGGTTGCACACCTATTTCAAATTTGGGTGAGGCTAGGAGATCTCTTATTCTTGAAGAGGGTATGTTGAGATGGTTACTCTATAATACAAAAATATGACAATTATCCTAGTTTAAACAAAGATCTAATACTTATTATCTTCCTATATTTAAAATATAAATAATTTGATAAGATAATGCACTATTTATGACTTCCAATCCTTATGTATAATTAGATACAAAATGAATGTAATATAAAATGTAAATCTCTAGAGAAAACATAACATGTAAAATCCAAGAAATTATACCCAAATCCTTACTATGCATAGATAGTGGAGGTAAAACATAAATAATTTACATTATTGATGTAAGAACCTAAGTTCAATCCAAAGAGAAAGTTTGAGATAGAACTCAAAAGATTTAAATGATTTTGAAGTTATATATAGTGTGATGGAAGGGTAAGTGCAAAAACATG
>VDFB02111295.1:126863-177347 GCA_007258455.2 Sequoia sempervirens | reverse complement strand
ATGTATCTATCACAGTAGCATTAAACACGAATAAAATGTGTTTACCTGCATTTAATCGGCTTCTAAGCTATGCCAAGTTTGTCAATAACCCAAACCCACCCTAAAACAAAGGGGAATAACTATTATTCCCAGTTTCCCTATGGGTTGTTTATATAAAATCTCATTTATTCATTTTTATGAGTGTTTTAACTTCTTTTTTTAATTTTTTTAAATTTTTTCCATTTAATTAAAATCCATTTACACTCTAGTTTTGTGTTTCAATGTCATGTAAATGTAATGCTGCTACAGTATCTATAGTGGTAACCTACACCCCTTAGTTGTGATGGGGTGTACAGTCTATATGAGGTGTAAAACATGCACAATATACACCACTTCCAACAAATTTAAAAATAAAATATTGCATTCAAACTCAAGTTATGGCATAATACCCCATGAGACCCTATAAATAGAGAGACTAAATAATTGGCAAATTGGGTTTATAATTGCTTTCAAAAGTCAAACCATAAAAAACTTGTTTTCTTAAATTGATAAAATATAATTATTTATGTTGCAAAGTATACAAACATGTTTTGCACTATTTTAAGATAGGTCCCTTAAGTTTTATATGTCATGGCATTTAGCAATATATTTTTAAGATATCTGAGTTAGTATGTTTCATTGTGTAGTTGTGCACATGCTCCGACACATGCTTAGATTCATTGTGCGAGTTGTTTCATATCCCTTCTATGCTACTACTACCATTTGACTCTTCTCCATTGTACAAGAACAATTGTGCAACAAAAAATATGTTGTTTCTTTAACTTATATGAAGACTCTGTTGAACTTCTGATTGTTGTTATGAACAAATGCTATGCTTGCAATTAATGTAACATATAATTCTTATTCTTTAAGTAATTCTTATAAAGTAGTAGCTGCATGGAATGGAAGCAGGCAATTAAATGGAACAGCATGCACATAAAAACAGAAAGGCACATAAATTAAAATGGTAAGGCCTAGCCTTCTCTTGCACTATCTTCTTTGCACATTTACAAGCTTATTGCTTTCTCAAGGCCTTCAGGGACACCAACTCCATATCAATAGTATCTTAACACTCACGATTGCTCTCCAACTTGTTTCAATGCACACTCTTCCACAATATATACATTCTATTTCATCAGAATACTCAACCAAGGAGTACTGGATCAATCAGATGCAAAGAACAATGAATGAATTATAATGATCCCTCAAGGTTGTATGAAGAAACCTAAATGCTGAAGAACATGTAGAGACAATGGTTGAAGCAGTTACTCGTCTTTTCTGCCTGATACAAGCAAAACTGCCATACATTGGTGTGAAACTGCCATGACACAAGCATTACTGTCACCTTGTTGTTTATGGTGGTTTTGTCAATCATAGAATTGTTCTCCATACCTGCTTCTGCTGTGTTTGAAACCAAATTGTGCAGGTCACTTAAAACCATTTGAAACCTTTGTGAATCCCTGTACAAACTTGCATACTTTGTTCTCAGTGAAAATCATCATATGGGAATGTTTAAGAGTGTTTCACGTCACATACTTGCGTTTCATCTGGTGTCATAAGTGTGTCCTACTATTTGAAAATTAGTTTGGGGAGGGGGACTCCTTGTACAACAATTGGGGTGATGTTTTGAGGAACTATTTCAATGGTGAAGTAGGGTATGGGACTAGCAACATTTGAATCAACATGGATGGAGTGTGGTAATTGGGTATAACTATGGGATTTAGCTTGGACATGTTGTAGTATCAGTTTGATTAATAGTTGAGAATAGTAGCTTAGTAAGCCGAACTTTGATCTTTTAACAATCCAATTTAAATCAGCATTGCATATTTCTTGATGACAAGTCTCAGTTAATTCATCAATGCAAGTTCAAGGGATACACTGTTTCAATAAATTCAGTTGAAAGATTTTGGAATCATTTTGTTTCACTTAATTGATGTGCATGTTACATGCGCTATCCAACAATGTTATTCTATCTTTTGAATGTTACCATTTATGAGGGCATATGATGGTTATTAGTTGCATCGTTTTAATTGAAACACATACACTTCTCTAACAACTATTTATTTGTTTACGGGGATCTACTTTGGATATTTTGTTAGGAAGTCTATCTCACCTGCATCAGTGTTTGGGGACTTTTTCAAAATATATCTAGAATCAATGCCATGTTTTTGGACATCTCAACATACATACAAGTTCAGAATTTGAGCAATTTTTGTGTTTGGATACATATATGATCAACCTCTATATGTTCCTAGTGTGTAATATTGTCTCTATGTTTGCTTGATATTATATGCTAGATGTCTGCGATGCAATACCATTCTGGTTGTATTTAAATGTTTATTGGCTTACTGTCCATTAATCCTCTTTATAAACTCTTGCTACAATGAGTTTGTCACATGCAATGTAGTCTTAGGTTTATAGAATTATCATGTGCATATTTCACGATGAAGTTGTTCTTGGAATCTGGCATTGATTACGCAAGCTCATGGCTACATAAATGTGTAAAATCATAACAAATAATGTTTCCTTTATTCTGAAATTTTGTAAAGTTGCCACACTGGCAATCAATATGGCCTTGCTTCTGCTTTTGACTCATCTTTCAGGTAAATTTGCTTTAATTTTTTGTACTTGTGTAGGGAGAATTTGTTGCAACTTTGCTGGCTGATTTTTCTAGATGCGTGGCATTCATGTATATTTCATCAAGATTAAGTATACCAGATACCAAAAATAATTGGGATATGTGAATTATTTCCAAAACTCATTACAAGTTAGCATTATCAATATCCAATGTGCATGCATTTAAATTTTAGAAAGAGTAGCAGTTTAGGTAATTTTTAGAGACACAAACATGCATACTTTTACATTTGTGCACAAATGCCCATACAGATAGACTCACGTGTTCACACACACAATACATACGCATATAAGGTGTGTTTTCAGGTATTGGACGAGATGCCAATTTGGTGCATCCCACCCCCCCTCTTTGAAGCCTAAGAGGGGATTTCTTCCATTGTCCTCAAATGTTGTTCAAATCTTGTATTAATGGGATTTGACCTAGTGATCAAGATTGGGAATAGATTGAACCTTGTGAATACTATATACATTTTGTTTATAACTGAAAATATACTAGTCAAATATCTTTTCTTGCATGTATCTCTGTTAATCTGAATAATCTATATTTGGTAAATCATAACTTGCTTGTACCAGAAAATGCTAGATTTGACTGATGTATGGTGTGCTTTGTATCTTATTTACAGTCAAATAAAGAAATAAGTACATTCGCCTACCAAATACTAATTGAAATTGGTAATGGCCTAAATGATGGCTCATCTGGTAGTCCAAATGAAGACATCATTATCTTGTTCAATATGGTAAGAAGTTTCTAAAATGTGCATTTGTTTGTTTAAACCTTGTGGCAACTTCCTAACTTTATTATTTCCTACATTTTAATTGATGACTCTTAATTTTTACATAAAAAATCGATATATTGCAATCTATGTTATGGTATTAGAAAATTGAAATCGTAAAACTTAAAGGCAATCTCTCTCTCTCTCTCTACCTTACCCTTGCTCACTAAAGGTTGTAACTTTATGGTTTTGTATGTTTCAATAAAAGACTGTTAGTTAATAATTGTTATATAAAAAATTAGTATATTGCATTACAATTCTATGCTATTAAAAAATATAAATCATAAAATCTCTCTCTCTCTCTCTCTCTCTCTCTCTCTCTCTCTCTCTCTCTTCCCCGTCCATTTCACCACCTCTCCCACTTTCCTCTAACCCATTGAATGTTGGATTTAATTTGCTTGTCTATAGTAGAAGATATTATGCCATCTTATTTCAAGATTACCTATCCTTAGGAAGAAATTACCTAAGTTGAATTTTGATTGCTTAGACAAATATTAATCCATTTTTTGTTTTTAAATGTGATCAACATTGTAGATGAATATGAAAAATATGAATATAATGATATGTTAGTAATAATTATATGCTTAATCTTTTTTCATGAATTCTAACCTATGCCTAGATAAATCTAAAACCTATAACGGTTCCACTTAAAAAGAATGCCTTTTTCTTTTTTGTCTTCATCCAATTTGGGGTACGCTTTTGCTATCCCCTCAAACATACCTTATCCTTTGATGGGTACCCCTCTAGATTCAAGTGGGCGTAGCTCAATGGATTTCCCAACCTATTCTATGAAATTTGTCTTGGTGTTTGGGGGCAATGGTTATGATCTTAAGCTTGGTGGAAAGGGGTTAGTGGGTAATGTGGTTGAAGTTTTGGACTCCCCTAGAGTATTGAAGGAGTTCTCTTTAGAATTGGGCCATGATGTCGGGGCTTCAAAGGGTCCTTCTACCCCTCTTAAACCTACTCAAAGTGTGTTATTCTAATCATTATATACTTGTGTGCTTGATTTGAAATTTTGGCAGTGCTCCCATAGCTTTTTTTGGGGATGGTGGTTATGGTAGATATTGTGAAATTTTCTAAGGTTGGTGTGGTTTGCATGTTTCAAAACTTGTGGTCTAGATTGGTTGATTTATGTGCTTAGGCCTTAAAATTTTGGAAATTGTTGTTGGATGTTTTGGTTCTTTGTCCTTGTGCACAAAGATTCTTTGTAGTGGTGTGTGACTCATTTGAAGATTTGCAAGATCTGCTAGAAGGTGGTCCATGGTACTGGGGCTCTGCCCTTTTGAGCTTGAAGCCTTGGTATTTGAGTTTTTAGTTGTCTTTTGATTCCCAATCTCCAGCTTCATTTTTGGCACCCAACAAGTCTTGTTATTATTGGTAAAATGCTGGTGTGCCTCATCCGCATAGGTCTAGAAACTTTATCTCGGTAAGACAAAATGGTAGCAAGTGTTGGACTTCGAAAAGTTGGCTTATTGTTGCCATGCTTGCTTTCCTCATGGGCATATGGTGGAGGATTTTCCTAGAAAGAGAGTGAAATGTGGTCCATCATCCAATTGGTGGTCCATCATACACCTAGTGGTCCATCATCAATTTGGTTCACATCTGATCACCATCTTGTGTGAGCAATCTCCATTGGTGCTTTGTGATTTTTCTTGAAATGCTCAAATATTCTTAGACAACAACATTTAGTGCTTCAATCAAATCTACAAAGGTTTAGTTAAATGAAGTCAAAGTTGAATAGCAGTCAAACTAGTTGGATACGACAATCAATGTGGAGAAACAAAAACTGCAAACGCCACAATTGAATGTTCTAGTGTGTCTCAAGTGGCATCATTTGTAACAATGTTGATATTAGCAGTATAAATCCCCAATTATCAATCCACTTCCTATTCCTTCATTGTTCCCAATTTGTATAAAATGATTTCCATGGTGATTATTAATGAGGGCAATTGAAGTAATTTATAATTGTCGAATTGTGATTTATGAGGTCAATGTGGCATTAGTCTTGCTAGTCAGCATTAGGGGTGAATTAAATGTTCTTGAGGATGCTAGGTCAGTAATATTTAACAAAGTGCAAATCACATTTTAAACCATATGATGATGTCATAAATAAGCTTGTGGATGCTATTAATTCTTCTTTGTTAGATTTGGGTGTTTTTCCTTGAGGGCAGCAACCCCCAATTTGGTTGAGCAGCAGTGCCCTTTGTGAGGGTTCGGGGATGGTAGCCACCATTGGATTTGAGGAGCAAAGCCCCTCACAAGGGGCTAGGGGCAAAACCCCTAGCAGGGTTGAGGGCCAGCATCACACAAACCTTCATAGCACATGGCATTTTTCACAATTGATTGGTTTCAATTTTCAAGTATTAACCAAACATCGATAAATTGATGCAATATTGTCAAAGGAAAAATTATGTAAATGAGAAAATGGAAAAAAACGAGGGATTTTGTGTCTTTTCTGTCTACTATCTATTCTTTCTGCCTGCAGGCAAGTTTTCTACACAGCCTTGCTGGAAATCCTGGTTTTCATGGTGAGTTACTTGCTGAAAACTTGCTTGCAGCTATTTGTTGAGTGACACATTGAACAGTTCTAGCTTGTTAATAGGGTAATTGAGAATAATGTTAAGTGTAGTGCTACTTGGAGATTGTCAAAAGTGGTGTTTTTTTAATGTGAATTTTGATGGAGCTTTGAAGGGTAATCCACGCCTAGTTGGCACCGGTGTTGCGATTCGCTCCCCAAAGTATTTTTTTAATAGAGGCTCCTCCCTACTTGGTTTGAAGATGAATGATAAAGCAAAGGCTTTGCACTGCTTGAAGGTCTTAAAAAGGTGGTTCCAATTTGATCAAATTCCTAGAAGTAGAGGGGGATTTCCATGTGATAGTGTCTTAAGAAATCATTGAATGATTGGAAGCTTCACAATATCTTGCAAGAGATTCTTGTTGTTGGGAGGAAGTTTGAAGTGATTTCATAAACTCATTGATATAGACTTTAATTGGGTAGCAAACTTTTTAGTGAATGAGTGGATCTTACAACTATCGTTTTTTGCTAAAATAAGTGTTGTATCAAATGATTGGGAGATAGAAAAGCTCATGAAGTCAGACTCTCATATGTTTGAGATGGGAAAGAACTGGGATGAATGGCCTCTAACACCTATTTTGAAGATGGAGGAACTTCACTTATAATTGTCTATGCCACTTAATTTTTGTGATGTCCCCTTTTTGACATGATCATGTTTGATAGTGGTTAGCCTATTTCTCTAGACGTGGAACTAACAGGTTGGTTAGAGGTCAATGGCATTTGGAGAGTTTTTCGTTTCTGGACAAGAGGCGTTGGCATTCGAGGAGTTCACAGCACGGACGGGATTATCCTGAGTTTTGAGCGAGTTATGGAATTTTAAGTGATTAAGTTAATTATTTAACTTAAACGCCTTTTTATTAAAGTCACATTGACTTTAATAATATTTTTATATCACTTAAAATGTTCAAAAGAGGGATTTAATATTTTAATGGCTTAAAATATTAAAAGTGCGCCAAGTATTTAATTCATGAACTATTGAGATGAATTAAATATTAATTAAAAGATTTTAAAACCTAAAAGTGGCGTATCTTTATGGAAATGCGTGCCTTTGCATAAAAGGGCATTTCTGGCAATTGAAACTCATAACTTTGACTATTTCGATTTGCCTTGTGCATTTTCTTCTGAGCATTCTCCTGTGACCAGGGTTTGATCATTTTGTCCATTGGAGAACGGAAAACTCTTCAGTGTTGAGTACTTTTGAGGCTGTGAAAGATCAGCTGAATCAGTACAGTTGAGAGCTTCACACAGAGGTTCTACAGTTGCAGACAGAGGTTTCATATTTACAGTTGTTTGTTCTTTAGTAATAACTTGAGGGTTTCATACTGGTGGCGCCTTTTCCACAGCTACAGAGACGTCCTTCAGAGATTCTATTTCTTCCTTTCATGGCCGTACGGCCTGCCTTGGGTTTTGTGCCTTGAGAAAGGCGTGTGAAGATAATAAGTGAAACGCCTCTCTTTTGTGAGGGCTTTGGCATCTATCATTGGCGGCTAGTCTTTTCAGAGCCTTGTGACCAGTTTCTGAGCAGGAGAAGCCACTTCTGGAGTCTTGGCGTGCATTCATGCTTGTTTTCACCATTTCCAGCTGTAGATCTGGCCAGTTCTTTATTTAAAATAATCTGGAGCCTTCTTGGTATGTTTATCTTTCTAAATCTATTTGTTGGAGCTAAATAATACATTCTGTACTTTCATTTTGAAGAAATAAGATCAAATTCATCTTTTATGAGCAAAAATATGCTGCGCCCCTTCTCTTCTGTCTATTAAGATTTCTCTAAAAACTTAAAAAAACATTTAAAGACTTAAGAAATTGAGGGTTTTGAGCTGAGAGCCAGCAGGGCTCATCACAATTTTGTTTGCCATCCCTTACTTGTGAAGTTGTCCACACCATATGATTATTGCGGAAGTAGCTACCGTCTTTCCTTCACTGTCTAGGAGCCCCTTTGACATGAGGCTCACAACCCTATTTAAGACTCATGTGAATAATTGAGTTTTGTCTACTTTAATTTGCCTTGCATTTCACTAAAATTGTATGCAAGAAAGATAGTAAGCTTTGTTTTTGTTTTGTTTTGGTATTATAGGGTTCAGTATCGGGAGAATGGAATAAGGAATATTTATGAGTGATTCTACCTACGTCAAGGCTGTCTCAAATAGGAGTTTGAGACACAAGTTTCTATTTAGGATACAAAGAGATTGAATTTTGTTAAGGAAATCTTAGGGGAAGAAGGCATTAACACATGGGTTTAGAGGACTAGAGCCTCAATAGCGGACGATTTTATAAAAGCTCTTGTGATTTGAGTTTAGGATGGGGATGGTGAAGGATTGGATTATTAGTGATTCAATCCTAGTTTTTCGAAGGAAGATTTTTTCATTGTGAAAAGTTTTGAGGAGGGTATGGAAGAATTGGACTTGGCAAGGCGTTGCTAAAGTGTGGAGGAGGAAATCAAGAAGTTAAAAAGCTTCTCCTTTACTATTTCAAAGTAACATACACATATGGTGCACTTTTGCCAAGATTTAGCACTATATGTTGGTAAATCTTTGTGAAATATTTTGAATTGCAATTTGGAAATGTCTAGCTGATTCACCATGTCATCATTGCCCTTGGATGGGTGTTTCTAGAGCTTCTCATTGGACCTTTTTGGAGTTAGGGATCTAGGTTGTAGTGATGGTGGACTATGGAAGAGATCACGAGCTATCAAGCTGTTATGTTTCAGGAGTGTTTTAAATAGCTCTTGTTTTAATTATGTCCAGCTGGTATAGTTTTTATTTTCCAAACTAAATGCTCTTGTATAGCTGGAAGTTTTGTTGTAAAAAACTTGACATATTTTGCTTTCTTCTTGGGAGTGGACCCCTATAGATCCACATTATCTATCAATATATACCATAATTTGCACAAAATGTACAACATTAAATACATAATTGAGAATACAGTTGATACTTATAATTCAATGTCAATTGACAAGTCATGAAGTAAAGATAAAACAAAATGATTTAAACTTGTATTAGTGTAATTGCACAAAAGATAAATACAAATCAACAATCATCATATTGCTCTTCATTGAGAGCATCGGTATCATTAGTTGGTTTGTTAGAACCACAAGCATGCCAAGTGCCACTCCCACTTAGCTTCACTAGGGAAGTCCAATGTAGCAGCCTTGTGCCCCTCATCCTTGTACAACACAAAGGAAAGTTGTGCAATAAAAGGATTGATGCAAGAACATCCTAGGTGTAATAGCAATCTTCCATCAACCAAAAATATTTCTCTTTTGTTTGTCTTTTTGCAGGTTCCTTGAGTTGTCACAATCATTCTATTCTTGTTGTATAGGTTAGTTCTTACCATAATCATCTTTTTCAGCACACAAAACAATAGACAACATTTTTACTATGCAATATTGATATTTATCAGAGTGAATTTAATTTGATACTAGAGCATCATAAGGCTGTCTTGAACAATGCCATGTCTTTGCTAAGTGTCTTATTGTAGATTAATGTGTGTGACTTGTAACACTTACTTAAAGGTCTATTTAGTTAAGTGCCACATGTTTTAGAACCCTCAACATGCTTAGTTCATGGAAGGAAATTCTTAGAGGGTTTGAAGCATGAAAATATGTGTTCTGTAATAATGCCCAAGATTTGTGATAGAGTAGGTGGAGGAGAAAATTTATAGATAAATATTTTGAGTTGTTGATAGAGTACAATGATATTGTGTTTGATAATATGCTAGATGGATTACCACCCATAAGGAGTGTTAGTCATCACATGGATTTCATTCCAAGAGCAAGTATTCTGATTAAAATTGCTCATGTAATGACTGGTGGAGAATGAGAGTTGAATAGACAAGTGCAGGAGTTGTTGAAAAAAGGTTGAATCAAAGAAAGGTTCAATTCCTATGTGGTATTGGCCTTATAAGCACCGAAGAAATGAGGAGAATGAAGAATATGTATAGACTTTAGAGTTATCAATAAGATCACAATAAGGTATTGTAGAGAAGGGGGGTTCACTACTCATGAGTCTCTTTATTCTCAAGAGAATCCCAAGGGTGAATTGCCCTAAACTACCTCAAAGAATAAAGGGAGAGTTTCAAAATCAAAATGAGCAGATCACAGAGGTTTTCTGGACAAATTGACGGGCTCTCGGCCAAAGGATGGTAGTACAGAACAAGGACGATAGCGTGACGCGCTGGAGTCCCGAAGGCATGCTGATGTCTCGTACGGACCAGAAACCGAGTTTATCACAAAAAACACAAAGCAACTACTGCTATTCTGATTGCTAAGAAATCTTAGAATGCAAGAAAGTAACAGAGTATAACAAAATTGAAATAAAGTGAAGTAGGTGATGAGACTAAAGAGGAGAAGAGAAAAAATTCTCACAACAACCCAAGTAATGAAGCCTCCAACACATGAATATCTTCAATACCTGTATACATAAGACCGAGGGAAAATGTTTGGGCTGTTTAGGGGTTTGCCTCAGTCAAACCCTTGTTTTGGTGTTCCCACCTCCATAGACAGCCAGATAGATAGAGATAATAAGCAGAAATGAAATGAAAGCAAGAGTAATAAAAGCAATCCCCGCTCAAGGAGGAGAACCCGTATTGTGAAATACAGATGCAATAGATAGGGGATGTGTGAAATCCCAAGATGCTCGCAAGCACAAGGTAGGAGAGATATCAGCTGCAAGGCTTAAGGAAGCCAAAGAGAGATAGTTGCGAGAGGCAAGAGAGTTGTAGAGGGCGCTGTGAGAACGCAAGAGTGCTGTTGTAGTGAGCTATGAAAGCAAGAGAGCAAGACCAAGAGAAGAGGAAAAGGCAGGAGCCAAAGCTAGAAAGATCCAAAAGACCAAATAGATTGAAAAGAAAAATTTTAAAGAGAGAAGAGGAGGGAAAAGAAGCTTCCTGAGCTGTTACAAGGCGACCCGAGCCGTTACCACCGACAAAAGTAGCTGACAAGTGGCAAACATGCTCAGAAAAAGGTCGTTTGAATGCCGAAATGTCACAGGACACTAGTGTGGTGCGCGGACGTCTGTGTGGCGCGCTAGTGTCCAAAGACATCATGCTACAAAAGGACGTGAACGGGAAAAGCACAAAGTTTGACGCAAAGATGACGCGTGACCTCCACGCGGCGCACTAGCGTCCATAGACATCATGCTACAAAATGACGTGAACGGGAAAAACACAAAGTTTGATGCAAAGCTAACGTGTGAGGGTAGCTGTTGAAAAAGGATCCTTGAGCATCCTAAGAGGGGAAAAAGCAAATGCAAAGGCTAAAATGAGCCTACACAAGTACTAAGGGAGTGGACACCAAAGCGGATGCAAGAATGTATGTGAAATTGCAAGGGGTGCAATTTTACGACATTACATTTTCCCCCCACTTTAGTAGGGATATGAATGTATACTAATATGAACGCTAAAGGAAAGTCTACTACACATAAATAACATCGTGATACCAAAAGGATACTGTAGAGGAAGCAAACAACTCTTCGAACCAAGGAAGCATGTCCCCAGGCTGAGAACCTACAAAATAAACACATTAGAAAAGAAAGGCCTGCACAAGACAACAATGTTAGAACATAAAAAGCCATTACATCACGAGGTTAGAACATATAAAAATACATACACACAAGCACATAGAAAACTAAAGGATTTGAGTCAGCAAAGTGAAAGAGACCTCAATGTAGAAGGTGTTGATGTGTTTTTCGTGACTGCACCATCACAGAATAAAGTCGCCAACAGCTACCCTATCCTCTCTTGATCAAAGTATCCAGCACGCTAAGATTGCGAGATAGTTCGTGCGTTCAACTCCAAGGTTCCTTCAGTGCGAATAGTCTCAGTTGGCTTGATGTGTTTTTGCTGGTATTTCAAGGGGACTTACACAATTGTTCGACAGCTGACAACAGACAGTGGATTAAGGGATTTCATGTAATTTGGATGATTTGGCAAGTGAGCATAAGTTTCCTAATTCTAACCAGAAATGAACTGAATTTAAAATGAGTGTAGGGCCTAAGAAGTTTATGTTCTATCTAAGGACGGGACGTGGGATCAATCTCAACAGACTTCGACCAGACTCTGCTCTGCCTCATGTTGGACAACTCACACAAAGTCAGTGCAATCTTCGAGGGAGTGACAAGAGGTTTTCAAATTATAACTCAACATGTAAGTTCCATCAGAACAACGCATACAAACACATGAATCACAATCGAAGTTAAGTTTGTAATGTTTTCCAGTTGACCACACAAGGCAAACATGCCGTCAGCAAGCCGCTAGTGGTATGGATAAAAATGAAGTTCCCTCGATTAACACCACAAATCCATAGCTAACATCTACTTGCATGAAAATGAAAACTACTCTACCTTACGCTACTTGAAGTAGGAGGGATGAAGAAACCTTGCTAGCTGCTTATAACAAAGATGAATTCACCATTCAATGAAAGATCTTTTATTATAATAGTTTTCACAACAATCTCTTACAAAGTTTTCAAGGGAAAACCTTCCTTTTCCTTCAAACTATGCTATGCTAGGATATTACAACTAAAGTGTCTCTGCTCTACTCTCTAGTCTGATCTCTAAGCTCTACTTCTACTAAGGTACAAATGAGGGGGGATGCCCCTTTATATAGCCGGCCAAGTCCAACAGACGGCTCAAATTACAATCAGCTGGATGGCCCAGATTGTGCCACCTCAGCCCTAAACAAGATTCACCCTAAAAACTGCCACCAAGAGGGGTGGGGTAATAAATGAGCCATTAATGTCCATCATCCTTCTAGAAGATTCCAACTTTGAAACGCGTTCACACTTGTCCTTTCTTGACTGCAAACCGGATGAGTCTGGTGAACCTTACTTCAATTTCCTGGACTAGCACAACAGGCACGTTCTCGATCTAAAACTTCAAGGTTGTAGCTTTTTAACCTGTTTGACAATGCCCGAGCCTTCATCTTTTCCTCCATCCTGGACTTGGAAGATTTTCTTGCCTTGAACTTAAACATTTCTTCTCTGCCACTTGAGTTGGGCACATACGAAGTCTCAACACTTAGCCATTTCTTGCAATTTTTTTCTCCTTCGAGGTTGGAATGCAATCTCGGAGCACTTGCTTCATTGCTTCAAGTCCTCGTGATTTGGCCTTGACGTTCATCCCTGCCCATAAATTCTTCTCCTGGAAGCATTCTCTTTGCCAGCTTCAGCCATCTGCAAAACAAAAAGCAAGCATTATAATTCTAACCTCTTTTTTTAAAATAAGAAATTTCGTGAGATGGCTGGCAAGTGGGATTGGCCTTGAAAATAAAAGACTTCAGCATTAAAACTTCAACTCCAATCTTTGAGAAATACAACACCGAAGTTAAAGCCTCGAGCCTCAGCAACTTGCAGCAATACTACTTTCAACACTTCGAAAAGGAAATCAATCTCAGCACCTCCACTTCAGATTTTACTTCTATTCTTCAACTTCAGAAATTTATCAGCAACTCTCTTCACTTCAGAAATTTATCTTCAGCAACAAAAATTCTTCAACAACTCTGCAACTTCAGATTTTGCAGCCACAATGCAAATTGATTTGAGCTTCAACACACAATGATTCTTCTCCTTCTTCAAGTCGAATAACTTTCAGCTACAAACTTTCCTCAAGCAAATTCAAACTTCTTTATTTGGTGGAGAAAAAGGAATAAACTTTCAGCCTATATAGGCAAGTCGAATTCTAGAAGGAGGCTAAATTTAGCATAACTCATTAAATATCCACTACTCCACAACATGAATTCGAATTTCCCTCCCTCTGGCAATTTTGACACTTGTCACTTGGCGGCTGGAATCTTTGAAAAGATTGACTTTGACTGGCGTACTTTGCATTTAAATTTATTTTGAAAACATTCACTTCAAATTCACTCCTTAAGAAATTTAATTCATCAACTGAAGCTCTGACATTTTAATTTTATTCACCTCTGACCCAGGAAGATTCATCTCAAGAAGAATTCGATCAAATTCATCTAGGCAATCCATTTCAAATTCATCATTTGAGCATTTTACTTTCAAAAACATACTTTATTCATTTTGCCTTAGAAAATTTTTAAATTTTCCTTAGGAAAATTCATTATTTCAGGTGCCGATCAAATTCTCCATCCTGAAAGTCTCGGCAAAGTGCAGAAGACATTGAAATCCGTTCCTTGTCAAAGATCTTCAATACCCAGAAGAAAATTTTCTTTAGAACGCATCAAATTCATGGGTATACAACGAACGGGTTCATTTAATTTTTCCTGAATTTTGAACCTTAGAAAAAATAATTCCCAACAAATTTACTTTATTTCCTCAACTCCAGGCGCATTTCCTTGCTCTGACTTGAAGACTTTTAATTATCCTTGCGAAGCTGACATCTTCTCGACATATCCACAGCCAATTTTACTCATTCCTGAGAGAATTTCATTACTCCTTCAAGTTAGGTGTATTTTTCCTAAGGAAGTGAAACTTTAAATATTAATACTTAGGAAAAAATATTCATCACTTTGCATGGGCGCATACAGTTATTAACTTCAATGCTTAGAATATTTTCACTCCAACCCTTGGGCCCATCACACATGCCAGGGTGGACCCACTTCCAACGCCTTTGACCTTTATTAGTCCTCACCTTGCATGGCATATTCAAGGACTAAATTCATGCCATTTGTCTTCTTTCCCCTTTGCATGTATGCACACGCCTTGTCTTCACAGGTTCTCTTATTTGGGCGAATTCAAAGGAATCTTCTTCAAATATCTTTTCAACCTCTTCCAATCAAAGGCGCATATGATGGTAGGAACTTTTGTTTTTGATGCCTTAGAATTTTTTTTTCCTAACTCCTCCAAGTCAAGGCGCATAGGAGGGTAGCAACTTCCAATTTTTTGATGACTTAGATTATTTCCAAGAATTCTCTTATCCAAGGGCGCATTTAGGTAGGTAAGCTTTCACTTTATTTGCCTCGGAAATCTTTTGATCATCTTCAAGTTACTAGGGCGCACTTGAAAGGGTCTGCTTCCATTTTAACACTTAGAAACTTTTCCAATCCAACTCTAGCTTGGGGCGCATTTCAAATCTTGTGCTTTCATTTCATTTGCCTTAGTAAATTTCTTACCTCCGAAAATTTTCAAAATCTCCACTCTTAGCTTTAGGCGCAATTGGAGGGGTCTCCTTTCAATTTTCATGCCTTAGAAATTTTTATTCATCTACTTCAACTTAGGCGCATCTACCACCTTGAGGTTTCACTTTATCAACACTTAGAAAATTTCACCCTCTCCACTCTAGTTTGAGGCGCATTGCACAAGGTGAGCTTCTAGTTTCAAGGACTTAGTAAATTTTCAAGCATCACCTTTCACTTTGGGCGCATTTGGGGTATCATACTTCAAATTTAAAGTACTTAGTGGAATTTCTACCCTCTTTCCTCCTCAAGGCGCATATGGAAGGGCGAGCCTCAAATTTCAACTACTTAGAATATTTTACCACCAACTCCTCAAGATCAAGGCGCATATGGAGGGGTGAGCCTCAAATTTCAACTACTTAGAATATTTTACCACCAACTCCTCAAGATCAAGGCGCATATAAGGGCCTCTTCTTCAAGTTTAAATGCCTTAGCCAAATTTCAATCCTTCCTCTTTCTTCCTGGGCGCATTTTGACCCCAGAGCTTCTAGTTTTCATACTTGGGAGAATTTTTCAAGGTCTACTCTTCTAGCAAAGGTGCAAATCATAGCTTGAGCTTTCAATTTCTTAGACTTGGACAAATTTCAAGGCACATCTCTTCAAGCCTAAGGGCGCATTCAAGATGCTTAGAAAATTTTCATCAACCTTCAGCTTTTAAAGGCATTTTTCACTGGCTGGACTTGAAAATTTATCAATTTTAGTGAGTTTTATGCTCTTTGCTTGATTTAGGGTGACTTGGTCATGCTAACCCTGGCATGCCCTAATTTGCTATTTTTAGAAAGTTCTTCAAATTTTGCATTTTAAGATGATTCCTGACTCCGAAAGGCCTGATTCTACTTTGTTTCGAACCTCAGGATGTGATTGTGTTGTTGGCCCCTGATATCTGCCTTGAACCTGCTATTTTTAGCAACTTACTAAAAATAGCAAGTGCTCAGAATGTCTTCAAATTTGGTGTGTTGCTTGCCTGAGGAGTGTTGATCGTGGCCAGATGCTGCATTTACATGACTGTCGTGTTTTGCCCTTGGATTTAGGAAACCCTAATCCCTCTGCCCAAGCCTGCTAAAAATAGTAAGTGCTTGATTTTCCATCTTCTGCAACTTCGTTCGCCTTGAAATTCGCGCCATGGGGGCTTTATCAGCTGCTTGACTTGTTCATACTGAGACTTCGTGATGACCTGCTATTTTTGGCACGTTTCTGGAGGTGGGTTACTATTTATAGTAACTACTTGTTTCTGATACCTCCACAACTCCGTTTGTCTTGAAATTCGAATGAAGTGCTTCTCACCACGTGACTTGCCTGCTGACATCGGCGCCTGCTGCTGACTTACTATTTATAGCCAGTTTCTGAAATGACTTACTATAAATAGTAAGTGCTCCGTTTGCCTTCAAATTTTACTAGCGGATAGCTTGAAAGATGCTGATCGCGGTGGTATACACTGGTTTTCGAAAATTCTGACTTTTTACCCCTTTTTGGGTCCCAAAGCTGGAAACCCTAATCTGACCTGCATGCATATCAAATGACCTCCGTTTGTCCTCGTTTCTGTTGCATTGCGATCAGTTTGTGATTCTGAAGTGCTGGGAGGTGGATGCCAGCATGCATCTACTAAAAATAGCAAGTTGCTGAAAAAGTGATTATCCTGCTTTGCATGTCACATCACTGCGTAGCTCTCAAAAAACCCATAAAGAATATGCAGACATGCAAATAAAACCCTGACATGCAAACCCTAAAAATAGGCTCTGAAGGCTAAACTCTGAAATTCATTATCTCACTTTGCATGTTATACCATCGCGAAGGTCTCAGAAAACCCAGAAGGAAACCTCAAACATGCACTGAAAAACTTCGCATATAAACCCTAAAATTCGCTCCTGAAGCTGAACTGCTAAAAATAGTAAGTTGTCCGTTTCAGCTCAAATTTTGCCAATGAGCAGCTTGATGTGTTTTGGATGTAGTGTAATTATCGAAACCTCGAAAATGCTGAAAGAACACCCGGAATTGGGCACTTACTAAAAATAGTAAGTAGTCAGAATCTGATGAAACCTTAGCAGGAAGCTTGCTGGAAGCATACAAACATCAATGTTAGTCTCTTTTTTCAATTTATTCACCTCGTTTGACCACAAGTTGGCTGGAAAGTTCAAAACCCTAATTCTATGGACTTGGCCAAATTTCACGTTTAAGCTCAATGGCGGACACAACCCCGGAAAGGCAGACAGCAGAAAGAGACAGAGAGAGAGAGAGAGAGAGAAAACAAAGCCAAAAGACCATAATGGAGCAAAAATTAGGGGTCTCCATCTTGAATGGGGCGATGTGTGAAAAGGTCACAACATAAAGTTGTCTCAATACTATGCATCATCCCCAAAATAAGAAATAACACATAGAAAAATTCTTAAATGGAGAGAAGAATGTAAGGATCAATTGCTTCAAGAGAAGAATGCACCCAAAAGTCAGGGAAGCAACCAATGTCGGAGAGAGAAAGAGCATATACACAGGAGGAAGAAGATGTAGATCTTCAATCCAATATACACAATTTGAGAAGAGGAGAGAAGAGAATTTAAGAGCTAGAAAGGAATGAAAATTCCAAGAGAGATGGCTCCACAGGTACTCTCTCCTGGGGAGGGTTGAACAAATGCACCCCAGATCGACAGACCTACGAAAGGTGAACAAAAGGCTTTGGAGGTACTCTCTCCTACAGAGCTGAACAAAGAGATCCCGCAGGATGAAAAGCGCTTTATAGTTCCTTGGACTTGCAAAGGAGGCGCCCCAGGTGCTTGTTCTTGAGGGAAGCCTGATGTGAGAGGCTCCGCAGAGTTTGATTGGTCCTTACAGGTGCTCGGTCCTGCAAGGTTGATTGAAAAGCAGCTTCATGGGCGCACCTGCAAAGCAACATATTAATTCGTAGACTAAACATGTTAGGCAAGCTTGATGCAAAAGGATCTCTACAGGTTCTCGGTCCTACAGAGCAAGACTAGTTAGAAGAACCTGTGGCTATTGCAAGCTGCGTTGCAGGACAACCACAAAAAAGATAGGTCTAGTCAGCCTGCCCCCAAGCTAGATGCCAATGAATTCATTTGAAGGAGTAGCTTTCAAAGGGGGTCCCTCAGAAACCCTTCAAAAGAAAAGGGGTCCACTCAAGGGATGCTTCATTTGAAAGACATAGAGAAGAGAGGGGGTCTTTTAAGGGGGACACACATCTTAGAAATAAGTTATCACTGCCCCCAACATGTAGGGGAGGAGAACCATGCAAGATACTTAGAACATACAAGATAGAGGTAGACCTCGATATCACTTGTCATTTGAAGAAGAGGTAGGTGCATCAATAAATTAAATAGTGATGGCACTTGAATCAAGAAGTTGTATTTTATCCTTCAAGGCCTTACATTCACTAGTGGAATGGCCAGGCACTCGATGATATGCACAAAAAGAATGCTTTGCTTTATCATGCTTATGAAATTTCTTATGTGTAGGAGGAGGAAGAGTAATTAAGTGGGCTTTAAGAAGCCTCAACAAAATACGCTCTTGCTCAGATAAAGAATGAGGAGCAAGATTGAAGAAAAGCTTGTCTGCTCACAAAAAGGCGGCATGAAGATAGCAGATAGTGGCGGATGAATCAATCCAAGAGAATGAGGTTGAGCGGAAATCATGTCAATATTCAACCGTGGTTTCCATTTAGATTGTTCATTCGAGCAACCAACCACCAAATTATGCTTACAAGGTACACATTCTATAGGGACTTGAATTCCTTGTTCGTTACGCCCACAACCTTTATGCTCATAGCCATATTTAGAGACAAGCTTAAAGCTAGGGCCATAACGTGTTTGCAAATCTTGAGGAGGAGGATCTTGATAGAGAGCATTATTCCAACAATGGGAATTATACTCCTCTATGGGATCACCATTAACCTTCTTGATAGAATTGCCAACATTAGCCTCTTTAATAGAGGCATGATCATCTTCCTCATAGGGGGTAGGATCAACATTAAGAACTATAAGAGAGGGGGACCAACCACGTTCAAGGCCCCAGGTCACGGAGGGCCAAGAGTGGAAGGCTGCCCTAACTTACCTCAACTTAATGGGGAGTTAGGAAATGCGGACGAAAATGATGAGGACTATAAGATCCTTTAATCACTCTATAGACTCGAAATACAGAACAGGGCTAGGCGAGCAGGTTTTCAGGTTCAACACTGCGCCTTAGGAAGCTCTCTGCTTGAGGATGGAAGCACAGTCTTGGGACGACAGCGCAGCGCACTAGCGTCTCTCAAGTGCATTGGCGTCCGTATGACCAGACAACTAAGGATACAAGGTCGAACCTAGGAAAACAAGCTAATGGCTCAACTAACTGCTACTAAAGGGCCAAAACAACTCTATTAAGTAGACAAAATATGCTCTAATGTGATAAAGTAAAAATGCAAGAGTTAGGGTGGCAAGAATGATCTCACAAAGAAACTCATTCACCAACTAGCTCCCAAAAGCATGTTCACCTACACACAAAGAGGAGGAAAAATGTTGGGTGGCTGTATAGGGGCCTGCCTCAGTTAGACCCCTGTTTAGGTGTTTCTACCTCCATGGACAGACAAGAAAGCGAGTATGATAAAGAAAGTAATGTAATAAAGGACACTAAAACACTACAAAACAGTAAATGTGCTTAGTCAACCAAGTAATAGAGGAGAGGAGTGGGAAGCTTACCACCTCCACCAAAAGCACTCAAGGCTAATGGAGGAGAGAATGAGAGTAGTCGAGCCTCTCCTGCAATGGTGTTGTCCCACACTTGCTCTATTGAAGTGATGGAGTGAAGTTGTTGCTACTATGGAGTGCAAAAGTGTTGCTAGAATGTTTGGGAATGGAGACTAGAATGCTTGAAGATTGCTTGAAGGGATGCAAAAGAAGTTGTGAAGAAATTGAAATGCCTGTAGGAGGGAATTTGAAGGAGAGATGAAGAAAATGGCCATATTCGGGTTGGTCGGCCGAAGAGGGCGTTACAAGTCGATTGCTAATGAGAAGTGTAACGCCTTTGCAGGTTCAGCCGTAGGAATCTGCCAGGGACGTAAGTGTGCCGCGCAAATGTCTACGCGCCGTGCGGGTGTCCTCGACAAAAATTCCCCCACCGACACTCAAAACAGGTGCCAAGTGGAATGAAAGCAGCGGGCTTAGGTGTAATTAAGCCTCCGAACTTGGTCTTCTAAAGTGGAGTAAGGCAGAAAGGGGAATTTGCATAAAGGGGGCAAATTCATTCCTATACAAGAACATTACAACTATTGTTCACATTACCCCGTGATGTAGAAGAATAATTATCTTTGATGGCGAGTTTGGATGATGCTATCAGAAGGACTAAGTGGATCAAGTCGACTTTATATTCTCCAATGAAGGATTATGTGAAGTCTAAAGAACCCTAATCATCACCAAGACATGCATTCTTTTGAGAAGATGTAGAAGGAGTAGACTTGGGATTTCTTGCTTTAGAAGGATTTTCTTTAGGGACATCTACCTCAAGGGTATCCTTTGTAATAGATACCGCTGGAGTAGACATCAACACATTGGAAGACACTCAAGGGATGAGAGTAGGCACAACCAAAGCCTGACCAACAACTGCCATCTCACATAAGTGCATAGTATCAGAGTCAGCCTTGATTGTGACTACTCGATTGTTACAAATGAACTTAATAGATTTATGCAAGGTAGACGGGACTGCACCCATAGCATGAATCCACGGTCTACTGAAAAGAAGGTTATATGGTAACTTTTCTGACATAACATATACTAGAGTGGTTACAGTAACAGGTCCAAGCCGCAAAGGTAATACTATTGTACTTGTTGCCCAACATTATCGAACCCACGAATGACAACAAAAGAAGCATTAAGAGAAGATGAATCAATTTTATTGGGCAATAGATCAATGCTACATACCTTGAGCGTCGAATCAACGTCAATAAGAGTACGTCTAATGCTGATTTCATTAATGTTGACTATGATCATTAGAGGGTCCACTTGCTTCTATACTTTCGAAGGAGGGAGTTCCTGTGGATAGAATGTAATATCTGGCGAATCCACACGAATATGAGCTATCAATGCATTAACATCCGTTGGCCTTGCAGAAGAAGGCAAGAGGATCTTTTGCAAGGCTTCCTGAAGCATACCTTGATAAACCGGAGCAAACTGAAGCAAGTCCCATGGCGAGATTTTGGCCGGAGTAACATGAAATTGCTCAATAAGATCATAATCACCAGGTGCTTTAGTTGTAGGTTTAGGCGCTGAAGGAAGACTTGATTGAGAAGGTGGTAAAGAAGTGGTTTGATCAACATTTTGTTTATTCCTTCTAGTATTATATGTATGGGCTCCGCTCTATAAGAGGGAGCCTTAGAAAGATCGGGAGAATCACTATCAAATGGAACACCATTAATAGAACGAATTTTAGGAGGACTAGCAGGAGTCAGGTAAATAACAGGTCTGATAGAGATAGATTATATTTACGGATTCTTTACAACTTATAGAGGAATCATTCAAAGAAATATGCTCAACATCAATTATATTTACGGATTCCTTACAACTTATAGAGGAATCATTCAAAGAAATATGCTCAACATCAATCCTTGGAGGATTCGATGTGAGAGGAACGCCATCATCACTAATGCATCATCTCTAGAAGAGAGTGCATTGGAACGAAGAGAAGGTTCATCATTCACTAATGCACCATCTCTAGAAGAGAGTGCATCAGAATGACGAGAAGGTAGGGTAACATTAAGAAAAGCATCAATGATTTCATCCTCTTACGCCAAAATATCGTTAGAAGGAATTTTAGGAGAGGGATCAAGAAAGAATAATAAGGAGAGAACTCACTTTCACATGCTTGTAAGAGAACTTGTTGAGGTTTCTTAACAAAGCTGGAAAGAAACAAAAGGAAGGAAGAGAGAAAGCTTCAGAATCAGAATGAGCAGATCACAGAGGTTTTCTGGACAAACTGACGGGCTCTCGGCCAAAGGACGGTAGCGCGGAACAAGGACGATAGTGCGGTGTGTTGGAGTCCCAAAGGCACGCCGATGTCTCATACGAACTAGAAATCAAGTTTATCACAAAAAACACAAAGCAACTATTGCTATTCTGATTGCTAAGAAATCTAGAATGCAAGAAAGTAACCGAGTATAACAAAACTGAAATAAAGTGAAGTAGGTGATGAGACTAAAGAGGATAAGAGATAAAAAACTTTTCACAACAACTCAAGTAATGAAGCCTCTAGCACATGAATATCTTCAATACCTACATACATAAGACCAAGGGAAAATGTTGGTGTTGTTTAGGGGTTTGCCTCAGTTAAACCCCCGTTTTGGTGTTCCCACCTCCACAAACAGCCAGATAGATAGAGATAATAAGTAGAAATGAAACGAAAGCAGGAGTAATAAAAGCAATCCCCGCTCAAGGAGGAGAACCCGTATCACGAAATATAGATGCAATAGATAGGGGATGTGTGAAATCCCAAGATGCTCGCAAGCACAATGTAGGAAAGATACCAGCTGCAACGCTTAAGGAAGCCAAAAAGAGAGATAGCTGCGAGAGCCAAGAGAGTTGTAGAGGGCATTGTGAGAACGCAAGAGTGTTGTGATCTCTCACTTTCATTTGTGTGGAGACAGTGTATGAAATTGTTGTATTAGACTATTTCCGATAATAAAAGCTCTTATGCATGATTTGCTTTGAATCACTTTTATTGTCAAGTAGTGAGCAAGGTTGCATAACTTCTTCTACCATAGATTATAATTAGATTACAATTAAAAGTAGATTTTTGCTTTGAATGTTTGTTAAGTGAATGCGAGATTGATCATATAGATTAATGGTGAAATATTGCCTATACTTTCTTCGGATGGATGATTTTCATTCGATGCGTAAAGTTAGCCTGAGCTTGTGATTGTGGATGCTTAACTTCGGTCTTATTTGAGGCTTGAAAATTATAATCACACCCTTTGAAGATTGCACCCACTTTGCGTAGTTGTCCCAGGGAGGCGAAACAAAGCATGGTTACTAGTTTCACCTAATCTTTACTGTCTCTTGAATTCCTAGGCATAGAATAGATCCTCTAAACCCTTATCTTTTTTACACTTTTTTGAGATCCCAAACTGAAAGTCCCAATCAAAGAAGCTTTTAATGATAAATTCGTCTAAGTCCCGAACTTGTAAGGAATTCTTAAAAGTCCCTTTGTATATTACCAGCAAATCACAACGCCCTTTGAGCTTATCCACATGTCATGACTTGACGAAAGAAACCTTGGAGTCGCCGTATGATCTTCTCGCAATCTTAGCATACGCGGTGACTTTGTTCAAGAGAGGATAGAGTGTCTTTGGACATTTTATTCTGTGTTCGGTGGATGATAAAACGTACACCAACATAAGAATTGGCGCTAGGAGGGCTGAACAAAGAAAGAACACGTTGTATGCTTGCCTCTCCTCCCGCACCAACATAAGAATTGGCGCTAGGAGGGTTGAACAAAGAAAGAACACGTCGTTGTATGCTTGCCTCTCCTCCTGCACCAACATAGAATTGGCTCTAGAAGGAAGGCAAAAACGACAAAGGATTACTTACAAGTTAAGGCAATAGGCATGATGCAGTATGGTATTACCACATGAGTTTCCTTTCGATATACCTATTGAACAACCGAATCAACCACTGACAGATATTATTGATTAGTTGTATGCACTAGCTTGGAAGTCACAGACCGATTGCGCTCAATTCGGACAAACAAGTTGTGTCCTTGCTAGAGAAGAAGAAAAAGGAAAGAGATTTGAGGAAGCAATCAAGAGAGACTTGATAAGGCAAAAGATCAATCGCTTGAAACAAGCTTTCGACGAGATAGAACGATCAGTCGCTATAGGCTTATCCTCAAACCCAAGCGTTGATAGTAATATGAAGAATGGTGCTTCCGGCCAACGTTCCTGATCCAAATCAAGATCCTCAGCCCGTGTTACAGCCTAACTTGGGTTTTCACGACGCACAAGAGGATATCATTACCGAACTATTTAGCGTCGCGTGGCAAGTGAGAAGAAGTGCTCCTGATTGGTTTCATATGCGCTATATTCTTGAGGAAGAAGAAGAGAGAGGACGGCGAATTGAATTCAATATTCAATGGGACCTCCTTGTTGAAAGATTTGAAGCTCTTCAACGAGAGAAAAATCGGCAGGCCAACCAACAGGCAAATCAACAAGTCCCACAACAAGCGAACCAACCAGCTCCTACACCAGCAACTCTTGCACCACCTTGACAAGCTTGAAGGGGGACACGCTGGATTGAATTGGCTCTTTCTCAGCAGACAGACTTCGGAGAATTACTAGATCCACTCCAAATTCTTTTAAAGAATTTATAGAGATATCGCCTTACAGAAATAGGCAGAAAAAGAGATTTGAAGCATCACAGGAGGGAACAGCTAGTGCAGTTGGTTCCAGTGAAGAAGCACCGAGTGAGGAAGTTCCTTTTGGTCTCTTCCAAACCTCACTGCCGCATACTCCAGTTCCAAGCACCGCACAACCGGATTGTCAACAAGTTCCAGTGGCTGCACAACTAGTGCAACCAGTTCCACTAGTTCAATCAGTCCAAGTGAACCACCCAAACGCTCCATTTGCGTGGCGTCCAGCCAATGCGTCACCTATGACGTTTGTTGTTTATCATGATTTTCCTAAGAATCCGAAACATTTTTGTTCCAAGTTTCACAGTGGTGACCTAAACCACACTGCAGACGAGCATATCAAGCTTTTCGAAGATCTTCAAAATAGAGATATCCAAGAAGAAGATGTTGCCTATAGATTGTTCCCCTACACGTTCGATGAGGGGGCTTCATACTGGTACATCCATTTGCCAGCTAACTCCATTCGCAATTGGCAACAAATGAAGACTACTTTCTTAGAAAAGTTCAGGGCACCAATTTCTCCATCTGATCTGTATAGACAATTTGTGGAAGTGAAAAGACAAGAACACAAACCAATTAGCACGTTCAACAACAGATTCCACAGAGCTTATACAAGTTTAAGAGATCCCTATGAGTTGGACAATGCAGCGACACTGCCAATCTATTACTAAGCTTTGGATCATCTTACCGCCATGTTTGTGAAGTCAACAAACCCGCTCCCAGCGGACTTGAAGGGAGCATATGCTGCAGCAATAACGGCCAGTAATGGTCTAGGAGTAGGCATGGCTCCTAGTCCACTCAACTACTTAGGGAATGCAGCCGCCCAAAATCAAGTTCAAGATATTAATCGGGCATTGGCTCATCAGACACCTATAATGAACCCAGTCCCTCCAGTGGGCAATCAAATGGTCCTTCACCCAAGAGCGCCTATGTCCCAAGTACTGCCAACACAACCAATATATCTTCAGAATGCAGCAACTTCAATGCGAACTCAAGAAGAGAAGGATGAAATGAAGGACTTGATTGAACAAGTCAAGAAGCTGTCGACTGAAGTCACATATTTGAAAGGTCAAAATAGCCAAATACAAAATTTTCAAAAGAGCTATCAAGCACCTCAAGGGAATTACCAAGGTCAAGGTCATTCCGGATATCAGAGAGACAATCAAAATTATCAAAGGGACAATCAAAATTATCAAGGGAAGAATCAAGGTTTCCGGAATAACAATTCAGGCTTCCAAAAGAAGACATGGAACATTGAACCCAATAATGGTACTGTACCCTCGCTCTTGGATAATCCGCCTGTCGACAATCGTCCCGCAGACAAGGTGTTCCTGGCCGAGGCAGCATTATTAGGATGGTGCAGACTGCACAACACAAATCAACATTCTGAGTTACATTGTCGCAAGATCCAAGTAGTCGCAGATATTTTTAGAAACGAAAGGAGAAACTCAAAGGAAAAAGATCCTCCAGCAACTGGATATGAATTAGTTCCTACACCAAGATATGATCAGGCCCTTGTGATTGAGAGTGTCTGATTTCCACCCCAAGAATACCCACAGTATCAATATTATCAAAGATTTCCACCCGCATCTGCAAATGGCCCAGTGGAGGTGCCACGATATCAAGATGGACCGGAAATTCAATACCCATCTAGCCAGCCATCTACAATCAATGGTTATAATTTTCCTCCTCTGTATAATTGTTTATTGGTAGGACCCAAAGAAGTACTCCAACAGGCGTTTGGAAATCCATTCAGGATATACCAGAGGAATAATCGCCAAAGTGAACCTTTGACTACATCTATTCCTCCAAACAATTTCCAGACCCCACCAAATCCAAATGCTACCAATGTGCCATCTCTTCCCAGAGATTCGCCAGAATATCGTCAGCAAAATGCTTAGCCAAGTGGAGCGAGACAAGCTACTGTTCCCCAAGCGGAACAAACAAGACAAGTGAGCCCTCAAGTGGAGCAGGTTCAAGCTCAAACAAAAGATCGTCCCCGAGAAGAACTAAAGAGGTTAAGTTCATACGTGTTAGAAGAATTTAAAAGAATGAAGGTCAGCTTACCTCTGATCGAGTTGATGAGAATCCCTAAGATTCGGGAAACGCTTTTGGGCAGTTTGACTGAAGCAGTTGTTCCAAGAAACGTCCCACAGAATGTGCCAAACAGAGGAGTACCTAATGCTTCGGCAAATCCTAATATGGCTGAGTTAGAAGTGACAGGCAATGTATTTGATGCTTCGCAACAACCTTCCAGTGTTGTAGGAATGACCTAGACATCGTCTAGAAATTCCAATCAAAGAGACACGTCGCTAGAAGAAGTTCTTAAGGACACAGACATTTTTCAAGAAGAAGTCCTAGCAAATGAGCAATCATAGACCCCATCGAAAAGAGAAATTGTTCCTGGAACACAAAGGAGAAGAACCGAGATATCAATAATCAGGACAAACACTCGGTAGTCTTTTACCAGGGAAAAGACGAGCCTGCCCCGTTTTTATTGTCAGTCAGAATATTTGGCAAAATGTTACACAATTGCCTAGTGGATTCTGGTGCTTCAAGCAACGTGATGCCGCTAGCTGTCTGCCATAGGTTGGGACTTGTACCTGCAAGAACCAACAAGAAAGTCACCCAGTTAAATAAGTCGAAAGTCCTTGTTATGGGAGAATTAAATAATATCTACATGCAATTAGCAGCAGACCCGAGAGTACAAAGTTGTATAGACATCTGAGTGGTGGATATTCTTGATGGGTACGACATGCTTTTGAGTAGAGACTGGGTGAGGAGGCTGAACGAATATATTGCTACAGACTTTTCCCATATGTGGCTACCGTGGAAAGGAGTCCCGAACCAAATAAGGATTGACAACACACCGAGGCTCAAGTTGATGATTACTAAATACAGAGAGAACAACGAGATATTGTTTCTAGAGACAGACTTAGGCACTTATAGGCCTAAAGTAAATGAAGTTCTCATGTTGCATGAATCAAGATAAGAAAGTAATCAGATGAATGACTCCACAAATGCGCTAATTGAAAAAGGGGAGAGCTCCTAGGACAATGATAGAGGAATGTTTGAAAGTTTTAGGAACTTTGTCTGGAAAAGTGTTCAAATGAAAACAAAATTGCATGAAAATATCCATATTCAAGATTTATTGTTACCAAATTGGTGTCGAGTCCACAATGCGGCTCATTCCGAATTCATTTGTAAGATGTGCCATAAAGCCATAGAAGAAGTACAAATAAGTATTCCACAAACATTAGGCTTTTCAAACCATGCAGAGGTCAATCACATTGATGGCTTCACCTCAGTAAGGATACAAGAGATAGCACCTGAACAAGATCATGAAGAAGGAAATGAAAATCCACAAACTCCACATTCTTCGCAACAAGAACAAGTTTGGATCTTAAGGTTTGATGGATCCCGATCAAAGAAAGGAGCTGGAGTTGGTTTCGAGTTAATCAGTCCGAAAGGAGAAGTATATCTTGCTGCTCACAGACTAGAATTCCCTTGCACAAATAATGTGGCAGAATATGAATCATTGATTCATGGGTTACTTCTAGCACTAAGGAAAGGAGCAAGAGTATTGCATGCTCTTGGAGATTCGGAGATAGTCGTGAGGCAGGTGAGGAAGCAGTATGTCTGCCATAACAAAAGATTGACGGGTTACCGCAACAGAGTGTGGGATATTATTGAAAGCTTCGATGCTTTCAACATTCAATCTGTTAACCGATCGAGCAATTAGGTAGCAAATTCCTTGGCACAGGCAGCCAGTTCACTGGAACCGCTAGCCATGGATGGTATAAGTTAGTTCATAGTGGAGCTATCGTCAATACCATCTATTCTGGATAATATTACAAATTTTCAAGTTTTGAAGATGATGACCACATTCGTGAATTTTTAACAAGCTCAAACGTTTTTGCAGCACAAGTCATTGATGAAGAGGAGACACAAAGAGAAGCTGAATTTGATGATGATGGCATCATGAACCTAAAGACAAACATCATTCCAAGAGGAATGATACAATTGGAAAGAATATTCGTCCAAGATCAAATTGATCAAATGAAGAGTCAAAGGATCGAAGGGGATTAGTATGAAAAGGTGAATCTGGGATCAGAGCACGAGGTGGTTAAAAATGTATGCATAGGAAAAACTTGCACACCTGAAGAGAAGATTGGAATAATTCAGAGCTTGAGACAGTTTCCGGACGTCATAGCGTGCAGCTAAGAAGATTTAAGGACCTATGATCTTCCATCATCACGCATACGATTCGGCTCAAGCCAAGAATTAAGCCATTCAGACAGCGTCAGAGACTTGTTAACCCATTATTGGAACCGCTCATTCATCAGGAGGTCAAAAAGTTATTAACAGCTGGAATTATATTCCCAGTGCGCCACTCAACGTGGGTCACCAATCTTGTCCTAGATTGAAAGAAAAATGGAGAAATCAGACTATGTGTTGATTTCCGAAATTTAAATAGAGCTTCTGAAAAAGACAATTATCCTTTGCCATCACTCGATGAGGTTTTGCAAATTGTCAATGGTTCACAAATGATGTCCTTTTTCGACGGATATTCTGGGTATAACTAGGTCCTTGTGGAATATGAAGATAGATTGACAACAATGTTCACGACGAAATGGGGAACCTTTGCCTACAAAAGAATGCCCTTAGGGTTAATTAATGCAGGAGCCACATTTCAGAGGGCCATGGACATCTCCTTTAGAGATTTAATTGGGAAATGTATAATCATCTATATGGATGATCTGACAGTGTTTTCAAAGAAGAGAGAAGACCATGTAGAAGACTTAAGGAAGGTATTTCAAAGATGTCAGAGGTATGGGATTTCCTTAAATCCAAAGAAATATTGATTGATCCTGAACGCATAGAGGCAATATCAAGAATTCATCTGCCTACTAGCCAAAAGGAATTAAGATCTTTCTTCGGGAAGATCAATTTTGTCAGAAAATTTATCACCGGTTTTGCTGAGATAGTGAAGCCTTTAAATGAGATGTTAAAGAAGGATGCGAAAATGGAGTGGACACTACCGACAAAGAAAGCATTTGAAGAAATCAAGCAGGCTATCGTTGATGCTCCTATCTTGGTTAGCCCAGATTATACAAAGCCTTTCTACTTATATTCCTTCGCATCGGAACATTCTTGTGCAACAATGTTAACCCAGAGAATAGAAGAGAAAGACGAGCATCCCATAGCTTTCATGAGCTCACCTCTTAAGGATGCAGAATTAAGGTACCCGAGTATTGAAAAGCAGGCCTATGCATTGGTAAAGGCCATGAAAAAGTTTAGACACTATATCCTGAGGAGTAAATTCTTCGCTATCGTTCCTGATGCAGCTGTCAAGACACTCCTAATGCAAAATGAGCTAGGAGAGAGAAGAGGAAAGTGGGTCGCCACTATCCAAGAATATGATATTGAGTTGCAACCAATGAAGCTAGTGCGTGGGAAAGCTTTAGCTCAGACAATGGCCATTGAAAGGCCTGGCTTAGTGCAACAGACGTATGTATTGACCGACACCTCCCCGGAGGAATGGTATTATGACATCATCGCATACTTGATAAATCACAAGTATCCTACACAAATGAACCCAACACAGAAGCGAGCCTTCAGGCTCAAGTGTCAACGCTATATGCTCCAAGGGTTAGTACTCCATAGATGAAATCACGAAGGATTTTACTTAAGATGTGTGGGAAACGAAGAAGCTAAAAGAATTATGGAACATTTCCATTCTAAGTTTGGGACAGGACATGGAGGAAGTCAGGCCATAGCTTACCAAATCTTAAGAGCGAGGTACTATTGGCCCTCCGTTTTCAAAGATGCATATGAGCATGTCAAAACCTGCCACACCTGCCAAGTTACTGCAACTCGTGAAAAGAATCCTGATATGCCAGTACAACCAATCACTGAAGCGAAACCATTCGCAATGTGGGGACTTGATTTTATTAGCATGATAAATCCACCGTCTTCTGCATAGCATAGATATATCTTGACTGCAACAGATTATTGCACCAGATGGTCTGAAGCACAGGAATTGAAGAATTGCACGACAGATGCAGTAATCAAGTTCTTAGAAGAGCATATCATCACTAGATTCAGTTGTCCTAAGGCTCTGGTTTGTGACAATGGTTTCGCCTTCACTTCATTGAAGTCTTCCAACTAGGCATTTGATTATGGGATCACTTTGAAATTTTCTTTGAATTATTACCCCCAGGGTAATGGGCTGACATAGTCCACGAATAAGAATTTGCTCAATGTAATCAAGAAATTGCTGGATCAAAACCTAAGAGATTGGCATTCTCAACTCAGGATTGCTTTATGGCCAGACAGAACAAGAGCCAAGAGGTCGTTGGGAATCTCTCCATATCACTTAGTCTATGGGCAAGACCCCGTCTTTCCCATCCAATTGGGGATTCCAACACTCAGATTCATGCAAGAGTACCTAGACCCAGATGATAGAGTTCAAATTCATCTTTCGCAGTTGTTGTTACTGGAAGAATAGAGAGATCAAGCTCATGAAAATTTTGCTAAACACCAAGGGGTTGTCAAGCAATGGTTTGATAGACGCACAACAACAAAGTCATTCAAAATCTCCGACCTGGTCCTTTATTGGGACAAAGCCCACGAACGAAGAGGGGAACACGATAAATTTGATAATTTATGGAAAGGACCATACCAAATTGCTGAGATTTTGGGGGAGAATGCATTCAGGTTAAAGACTTTGACAGGGGAGGACATCCCGCTGCCCATCAACGGGCAGTTTCTGAAACACTATTTCCGGCCCTGAGTTCCTTGATGGAGCTTGCATGCACATAGTTAGAGTAATTGCTTTTGTTTTGTTCTCGCTTTCTTTATATTAGTTATTTGCTTTCCATAGATTAGTTTGTTTCATTTTCTTAGATTAGTTTGCTTTCTTTAGTTTTTGAATAAGGAGGGTTTCCCATTTCGCGAGAGAGGTAATGTTGCTTATACGCACACTTTGGACTGACCTCGCTAAGGTATGTTATGAATATTCCTTGGGTAAATATTTGTGGAAAATCTTCGAAGCCTAGATTAATTGTTCCTAAAGTATCTTGAGGTTAAGGTCAGTACTTGACTGGAAAGGAGGTCATCTATTGTGTCTTGACATGGAGTCTTATAGTTATTACATTTTACACACTTAAAGAATTCTCTAAGTCATTATGGTCTCCTAGGCGAAGTTGTTGGCTAGAAAGTAATCAAAAGTCTTGCTTCAGTGCCACTATAATGCTCAAACCTAGGTGAGCTTCATTGCTTACATGCCGAAGTGTGGAAATATGTGAAAAGAAAGAATATCAAAATAAATCAAAAGGAAAGAACGAAAATCAAGAACACTTGGCTTTTGGGTGTGCGGACATCTCTACAAGTGTACAAAACAATCAAAACAAGAAAAATAGTAAATCATCGGAAGTAGAGCAATCTCTTTGAGATTATAACAGATAACCTTGCCGGGGCTATGGACGCTCGCTAGCAGTGAGGCTCTATCCAAGGATGCTTTAGGAGCTAAGACAAAAATACACTGGAAAGCCATGATGGAACCAAAGAGTCATATTGGTCTTAAGAGACGGGAATAAACACATTTGCACACACTTATAACTGCAGTATAAAATGTCTTGATACAGTTTAGGATTTCTCTTTCCTTTTGAGTACTCTTCTTACTCAAAGGATAAGTTAGTTAGAATTAATTTAAGATTCTAGATTTGAAGTGGGTACTATCTTTGGAACATTCAGGAACATTCCCCACGTGGAGTCGCCAGATGTTGTGACCTTTTCACACATCGCCCCATTGCAAATGGGGACCCCCAGTAGTTTGCTAGTTTTTAGGGTTTTGCTTTGCGCAACGGTTTCTTGATGTCACTACTTTGAGAGTTTCAAGTCAGTCTTTTGAGCGTCATCCGAGCCAAGTTAAGAATCCATGCCTGAATCAGTGCATAAATGTCATGGAAGGGCTCAGAAGGTTTGGGAGACGAGGATCACCTGTGCTTTGGGCCAATTCTAACACTTCCTACTTTTTAGGGAATCTGCTTTTTTGCTTTTTTGCTTTTTCATTTGTGGACCAAACGGGGTTCCCTATTTTTTAGGGATTTTGCTTTTTCTATTTTTAGAAAGTCAACCCTGGTCAAACTTGTCAATGTTTCCATTTTTAACCAAAAATCAGCCAAAAAAATTGAAAAATCAAAGTAAAAATCGAAAAATCAAGCAAAAATCAGGAAAAGCATGGAAAAGTAAGGAAAAAAATCTGGAAAAATCAGTTGAAAATCATAAAAAAAAATCAACCCAAAGGCATGAAATTCATGGAGAAATGTGCCTAAGTTTAGAGAAATTCGCCCTTGCCATGGAGATGAAGGATGGCGAAGAAGCTAGCAAGTCCGCCATAGAATGGCAAAGACTCTTGGAAGTTCGCCCTTGCCATAGAGGAAAGATGGCAAGACTTCTTGAAAGTCCGCCCCACCTTTTGGAAAGAAGTCAAGGAAGTCCGCCCCAGCAAGATGGTGAAATGTCTAAGGCACAAGGAAGTCCGCCCTTGGCTTGGCATGCCTTATCCAAAGTCCACCTAAGCCTTGGCCAAGAATTGGCAAGACATTTGTGAAGTTTGCCATGCCTTGATGGAAGATGGAATAAAGTTGGTGAAGTCCGCTTAGGCCATGGGAGGGAGTTGGTAAAGTCCGCCATGCCTTGATGGAAGATGGAATAAAGTTGGTGTAGTCCGCTTAGGCCATGGCAAGGAGTTGGTAAAGTTCGCCTAGCCTAGAGGAAGGAAAAAATTCAAAATTTGGCTAAGTATTTGATGCCTTGGAAGGAGAAATGCGAATTTTGGCTAAGTATGAGAAGAAAGGCAAATGTCAAGGAGGATAAAAAGTCCGCCATGCCTTGATGGAAGATGGAATAAAGTTGGTGAAGTCCGCTTAGGCCATGGTAAGGAGTTGGTAAAGTCCGCCCAACCTAGAGCAAGGAAAAACTTCGAAATTTGGCTAAGTCTGGAAGCATGAGGAGAGGAAAAATCGAAAAAGACTAAGTATTTGAAGGAGAAAAATTGAAAATTTGCCTAAGTATGGGAAAATTTTATGAAATTGGCTAAGTGCATAGAGGAGAATACATATGGCAAAGAGGCAAGAAAATCCGCCCCTGGCTAAAAAGGATGAAATTTGTCTAAGTATCATGGAAATTTGCCTAGGAAAAACGTCCAAACACATACTTTGCCCAGAGAAAATTGTCCAAGCAAGAGAAAAATTTGATTTCGGCATGAGAAAATGAGCCAGTCACAAATTGAAGTTCACCACGGCAGAAGAAAATGAGGATCTGGCGTAATATTTATTGGCAAGATGGCTAAAATTTCAACTTGGCTAGACAAAAATTGAAATAGCTTGGAAAATAAATATTTAGCCAAGGAAAAAATTAAAATAGCCATGGGTCAAAAACGAACGGGTTGGAAATAAATTAAATATTTTTAACATTTTAATAATTTATTTCCGATACTTAGAAATATAAAATGCCTCAGACAAAAGTAAAATTCGCCAGAGATGCCTTGGAAGAAAAGAAATTCTCGGAAGAAAATAAATTACGTCGGAAAAAGAGAAAATCCATGAGCAAAATTAAATTTGCCATGAATTAAAACTTGGAAAAATCGAATTTAATTGGACATTTAATGTTTTTTTTTCAAAATTTCGAAAATCAAAGATAAACATCTAGCAAAAAATCGAATTTTGGAAAATCAAAGGGATTTGCCTAGATAAGCTCGCCACAGAGATTTTTTCAAAAAGAATGGAAACTTGCCTATTTGAAGAGGAGAAAACAAATCAAAATGGAGAGAAAAAGATGCAGTTGCTAAAAGAAATCGAATTCTTCAGCATTATAATGAGTTTCAACAACTCATTTTTCACAGACTCAGCTGAAGAGAAGTTAATCTCTCGAAATTGTAAGAAAGTTGTGACAAGATCAATTCTTCTGCAGGCAAGGTCGATTTTCTCAGAGGAAGGAATAATTTTTATTGCTGAAGAAGTAATTTTTTCAAAGAAGTGAAGAATTTCTTGGCTGAAGGTCAAACTTCTCAGCAAAGTTGGTGCGCTTTTGCATTTGATTCGTGATTAAATTCTCAAAATTTAAATCTGATTCGTAGCTAGAGGATTTTTCCTGAGGTTTGGAGTTCGGTTGGCTAAATTCATCAATTCTTCTTTTGTTTTTTTCATTCTGGCTAGGTTCTGGCAAAATTTGAATCAAATTCGTTTACTTTCAGCTTGCTTTTTTGCAGAAATTTAATATTTTAATAAGCTGAAAGTAAAATTTTTGAATACAAGACACGAGAATAAATTATATTTTAAAGTCTTCGTATTAATATTAGTGTTTTTATTGCAGGTTAATGACCATGGCGGGAGAATCATCAAAGAAGGTGCCGATGAAATTCGCCAATAAAGGGGTACAATGAGAGTCAAAGATAAATTCCAAATGGAAAAATGTCGCAGACACTGATCTAGGACATGTAGACTTCGTGGAGTTCAAAAAGAGAGTATATGGACATGTTGGATTACCAACACCAATTGCCAGATGGATGGTGAGGAATGGAATTTTCCAAGCAACCGGATTCCCGCCTGCAATAGACTGTGCCGAGTTGATGGTAGAATGTGCCATCCATTACAATGCTCAGGAAAGACAAATTGTTGCACCTGACGAAAGGATTGTAGCTCACCTTGGCGAAGTGGCAATCCAGGAGGCGTTCGGGATCCCAACACATCACCAGATTGTTTATAAGACCAAGGAGGACGCCAAGAGATTGTATGATAGCCAGTCTGAATTGTGCGCCACAAATGTTAATAAGTCATGGCTGGAGAAGCCTAGACCATCCACAAAGAAGATGCCTAAGAAGCCACGGCAGACAGATTTTAAATAGGATTATGGAGATATCATTCTGATGTTGAATAGGATAGCCGACAATCCGCAAGGTGCATATTTTGAGACGTGGATGTATTATTTTATAGATGAAATCACTTTCGGCGTGAAGATGTTTAACTGGTCCCGAATGATAAGCAACAATTTTCACGAGTAGTTGACCAATTTGGAAAAGACCAAGTCTTTTCATATGAGCTCGTACATTGTCTATTTGTTGGCCAAAACATACAGATACTCAGGACTAATTTGCAAAGGCAAAGTTGGCAATGGGGAGAATGAACTCAAGTCTTATGACTGCTACCCGCAACTTCAACTTAGGGAGAAATCTCATTTCAAGGGGGTGCACGATGCTTTCCTAATGTATATCACAAGAATACTTCAAGGAGGAACGCACCAAAGGCTGAGTCACGAAGCCAAGAGCTTGATCAGTAGATATGGATCCTGGTTTATCCAGTTTCCCAAGTTTACGTATGTTAGGATCCAGAGATTCACTGGAAATCCTTACAAGTTGCCTATCTATCCAACAAATCGAATGATTTTGCTTGAAGTCCTGAGACAGCTGGAAGATTATCAGAACATCCAGAGGCCAAGTAAGAAGGCGGTTGTTACTTTCCCATTCTTTATTTGGAATATGTTAAGAGTCTTGTCCGTCAGCACAAGCAATTGAGAGCGCTAGGCTAGAAATTCAATGGTACCTATTCATAGCTTATAGGTCTAGGGCCAATTTTGACCCACATCATCACATTCGGACCGTGGATGGGAGAAGATACAAACATAGAGTAGACTTGGAGGACTTCTGGGCGAATGCTGCGGATGAATATGAAGTTAGGAGAAGATTATGGTCTAGAGTGCCAGTGGACTTTATGAGGGCAACCGAACTTTGTCGGGTGCCCGATCAGTTGCAGGATGATGGAAATTATGTCTTGCCGAGCTTCGAGGAGAGCCGACCTCTTCCTTCCGTGAAGTGGTCAGAGCTTGAGCATTCAGACTTGGCTACATTGATGAGAGTAGTGATTAAGTATTCTTAGTGGTGGGTCGACCATCAGGTCCAGGAGTTGAGGCACAAAAGAATAACGCGCACGTATGATTTGTTGAGCGAGACAGAGTCATACTCCTCCAATGCCGGCGCGTCCCACAATGATGATTTGGTTGAAATTTTTGAAAAGAGGAAAGAAGTAGTTGCAAGCATAGAACCTGCTCCAAAGCGACAGAGGATGGAGCCATCTCGTTCCGCGGCAGCTAGAAACATAGATGAGCTGGTGGCTACCGCAGACGAATCCTTGGCTGAGATGATGAGACCTTCTGTAGTTCAGGAAAAGAACAATGAGCCGATCCAGTTGGATGACAATGAGCCCCTATCTCCTACGGGCACAAAAGTGTTGGGTTCGGATAATGAATTGGAAATCCAAAATGAGGATTTCGAAGAGGGAATGATTTCCGCCCTCAGAGGAGTCTTGGATATTCCAAATGAAGGGAATGTTCAAGAGGAGGATAGTATCGAGCAGCCTACCATTCCAGATTGGCTGAAGGAGAGGATGAAAATTCAGGCACCAGTTGAGGTCCAGGAAGAAGATGATACTAAGAAACTTGCCAAGAAATTTTCCACCATTCAGAGGGACGAAGCCGGCGGCCGTTCCATACATATCGTAGTACCAATAGTGGATAAAGCACAAGATGAAATCACTCCCCAGGAATACGCCATAACTACTATAGACCTTGGCCCAACAACAAAAGGCCAGGAGGTAGAAGAACTAGATAAATCCATCTCAACTATCAAGGCGAGATTGGAAAAGGAAGTGGCGAAAAAGAAAGAGTACAAAAGGGAGGTCGAGTGCCTGAAGGAGTATATACGACATTTGACCCAACCACTCAATCAGGGTGATGCAGTAGCTCCTCTTCTTAATTCCTCGCAAGAGATGGCCAAGGATGTGGAAAAAGGGATGGCCACGACCAAGGAGGCCCAGGAATGGATGACAAGCAAGGGCACGAAAGCGACTTTGTTCATGGAGAGATTGACGCTTGCCTACGGACAGACTTCTTCTTTCCTTTCCAGATTGGCTGACATGGCGAAAACTTGGGACAACCTCCCAGATATTCAAGAGAGGCTCATTCCATGCCTCAGAGTATTGAAGGGCGTTCCGAAGGAAGAATTGGTTGAGGGAAAGGTGATTGCTGCGGGAGCGGCTTATGATTTTCATCATTGGTTCTGGGTAGTGACAATATGGAGCGAGGTTCTGGAGAAGGAAAAGGCAGATGGGCTCAAAGTTGAGGAGCAAGTTAAAGAAATCCGGAGGAAGATTTATATGATAGCTGCAGTGTGTTTGACAGATAGATTGTCCGGGAAAACGACATGCAGCTGGAAAGGTTGAAGCATGAGGTTCAGGAAGTTTTCCTCTCTACTACTGGACCGATTCTGAGACAAGATTTCACAAGAGTGGCAAACCTCTTGTCCATCCGAGATGATTTTGTGAGACAGGAAACAGATTGGGAGAACACCTTCGCCAGATGTGTTGAGGATTTGGACGGGCTTGAATTCAGGATAAGCATGCTACCCCCAGTCATGATGGAGGAAGTCGTCGCGATCGTGTCTAGATTCGTCGAGCACAATGCTGCCCAAGAGGATAGGGACGTCTTCCCTTGAAGATAGCTCCAACTGCCACCTCACTGCTTGTTTACTACTTGTTTACTGGTTGTTAACTAATGTTATTTTGGGCAACCCTAATTAGGGTTGAGTTGTATTAATCTTGGCCATTGATGTTTTTTTTAATCTTGGCCTTTCATTTGATTCTGAAAACTCTATATAAACTTGTGATCTCTCACTTTCATTTGTGTGGAGACAGTGTATGAAATTGTTGCATTAGACTATTTCCGATAATAAAAGCTCTTATGCATGATTTGCTTTGAATCACTTTTATTGTCAAGTAGTGAGCAAGGTTGCATAACTTCTTCTACCATAGATTATAATTAGATTACAATTAAAAGTAGATTTTTGCTTTGAATGTTTGTTAAGTGAATGCGAGATTCATCGTATAGATTAATGGTGAAATATTGCTCATACTTTCTTCGGATGGATGATTTTCATTCGATGCGTAAAGTTAGCCTGAACTTGTGATTGTGGATGCTTAACTTCGGTCTTATTCAAGGCTTGAAAATTATAATCACACCCTTTGAAGATTGCACCCACTTTGCGTAGTTGTCCCTGGGAGGTGAGACAAAGTGTGGTTACTCGTTTCACCTTTCTTTACTGTCTCTTGAATTCCTAGGCGTAGAATAGATCCTCTAAACCCTTATCTTTTTTACACTTTTTTGAGATCCCAAACTGAAAGTTCCAATCAAAGAAGCTTTTAATGATAAATTCGTCTAAGTCCCGAACTTGTAAGGAATTCTTAAATGTAAGTCCCTTTGTGTATTACCAGCAAATCACAACGCCCATTGAGCTTATCCACAGGTCATGACCTGATGAAAGAAACCTTGGAGTCGCCATATGATCTCGCAATCTTAGCATACGCGGTTACTTTGTTCAAGAGAGGATAGAGTGTCTTTGGACATTTTATTTTGTGTGTTCGGTGGATGATAAAACGTACACCAACAGGGATTAGAGTTGAGGTCACACCTTGGGATCCGTGAATGCGAATCATCTTAGGGATTGTTGTCGGTAGTGATAGATTGAGGACCGTGAGGTACATAACATGCCAAAAGATTCTATATGGAATAATACAAGCACTGTATGGATCCGTGCAAAGGGTTTTTGGCAATTTTGTTTGAAATTAAAATTAAAAAAATTGTGGGTCTATTTTTCCTGAAAATCATGGATTATTTTTTGCAAAATTGCGTGGCATTTATTGTCTAAAAATTACACCATTTTTTTGGAAAAAATCGTGGTTTTTTTGTTTGAAAAATCACGCTTGCACAATCATGGGTTTAAATAATGATATTTCTATGTTTTTAGGGCTGTTTTTGCTGGCTGCAGCAAGTGACTAGATTGGGAGCCGGATTTGGCAATTTTTTTTACATTTTTGACAATTTTTTCATGGGTGTTGTTTGCTGTAAGTTATCTTTATTTCACGAAATATATGACTTTCTCAGATTCAGTGATCTTCGGTGGTGGTGAGGAGTAAACAGTCGTTGGCAAAGGGAATGTGCAAATCACTTTTGGAGGGAACAATCTCATTTTTCTCAATGTGTACCATGTCCCATGAATGGAGCTCGATCTACTCGCTGTGAGTCAGATTATGTATAATTGTCCCAATTTGGATGTCATATTTAGCAAACACAAATGCTATATTATTGACAAGGAATCCAAGCAAACCATCTCTGTTGGTATCAAAGATCAAGGTTTGTATTGGCTTGTTGATACTAGATAGGTTTAGGAGCATGCATTGGCGGCCAAGAGTGCATTAGATATCAGCACACTATGGCATCAATGGTATGGGCACCTCAACCTAACCTACCTCTCTTTGTTGGTATGAAAGAATTTGGTAGATACTTGACACACAACAGAAGATATAGGGTGGTTGTGGAGCTTGCCAATGAAGGAAGCAACACAAAACTCTTTTTTCACATGGATAGACTTGGAGGGCCTTGAGAGTCTTATAGTTGCTTCATGCAGACGTTTTTGGACCAATGAATACGACTTCAGTCACTAATGCTAGGCACTTTCTTTTGTTTGTTGATGATTTCAATAGGAATATGTGGGTGTTTTTCTTGAAGTCAAAATCAAATGTGTTTAAGGAAGTTCAAAATTTCAAGTCATTACTAGAGAAAGAGTCAAGATGTAACATCATAACTCTTAGATTTGATAATGGAGGTGAATTATTTTTAGATGAATTCAATGGCTTTTGTGCTAAAAATGGTATAAAGCACCAATACACAACACCCTATACTCCACAATAGAATGGAGCAGTTGAGAGAAGGAATCGTACTATTATAGAGATGGCCCGGTGTTTGTTGGAGAACAAGAGTGTTTCCAAGAAGTTTTGGGCTGAGGTAGTTTACCCTACAGTTTATCTTCTCAATGGGTCTTTGACAAAAGTAGTCAAGGAGAAGACCTTAGAGGAAGCATGGTTTGGGAGGAATGTGGCATTGACTCAATTTAAAGTTTTCAGTTCTACTACATATGTTTGCATTCCAAATGCAAAGAGAACCAATTTGGACTCGAAGAGTCAGAAGTTAATGCTTACAGAGTACAATGAAAATCATAAAGCCTATAGGTTGATTGATGTTGTCATCGACTCCTTAAATTTTAGCAGGGATGTTGTGATCGATGAAGAAGTTGGGCCTTTTCAGCGCTCTTCAAAGATCAAGCTTATTGAAGATCAGCCTTTGAAGGTTAAAGATTTAGGTGTCAAGCTTCCATTAGGTTGACCTAAAGTGTGGGATGATTTTGAACATGAGGAATCTCATTTTGAGCATATGGAGTCTTGTAGGTAGGTACCAATACTAGAAGATTTTCTTGAGGAGAACCTGGATATACATCCAAATGACATAGCAACAGGAAGCCCAAGTCATGATAGCGGTGCTGATTTGGATGAAGAGATTTCTCAAAAGAGACCAAAGTGGTGGGAAAGGATCATTGTTGATGTTCGAGATGATGAAATGATTAAGGGTAGTGTTGATGTGTTTTTCGTTCGTGACCGCACCAACGTAGAATAAAGTTGCCAACGGCTTCCCTATTCTCTCTTGATCAAAGTATCCAGCACCCTAAGATTGTGAGAGAGTTTGTGCGTTCAACTTCAAGGTTCCTTCAGTGCGAATAGTCTCAGTTGGCTCGATGTGATTTGCTGGTATTTCAAGGGGACTTACGGAATTGTTCAACAACAGAGGAAGGGGTTTTCACAATTCGACAGATTTATCAATGAAGCACGAGTTTCCTATTCTAACCAGAAAGTACTGAATTTAAAGTGGTTGCAGGGTTTAGAGAGGCTCTAATCTACTCTAAGGCGTGGGACATGGCGATCAATTCTCGCAGACTTCAACCAGGCTCTGCTTTGCCTCGCTTCGGACAGCCTCCACAGAACCGGTGCAATCTTCAGAGGAGTAGCTCAAAGTGTTCAGATCACAACTTAGCATGAAAATACCATCACAATGACTCATATAAACATACAAATCATCATCGAAGTTAAGTACACGATATTCCAGTTGACCACACAAGGCGCATTCACCATTAGCGAACACACTAGTGGTATGGATAGATGAAGTTTACTCGAATTGAAGACCACATTCCACAATTCCTATCTACTACATGCATGAAATGAAATTTATTCTACTTTAAGCTACTATTTGAATTAGAAGGACGAAGAAACCTTGCTAGCTACTCACAACAAAAGACGAAATTCATCATCAATGAAAACTCTTTTTATTGAGAGAGTGTTCACAACAATTTCTTACAAAGTTTTCAAGGGAAAACTTTCCCTCCTCTTCAAATTATCCTATCAATCTATACTAAGCTACCTCTAAGCTATCACCTAGATGTCTCTCTATTCTAATCTCTACTGTCTAACTCAATGTCTATTCTAATGAGGTACAAATGAGGGGGGATGCCCCTTTATATAGTTGGCCAAGTCCAACGGACGGCTCAGATTACAATCGGCTGGATGGCCCAGATTGTGCCAGCTCAGCCCTAAACAAGATTCACCCTAAAAACCACAACAAAGAGGAGTGGGGCAATAAATGAGCCATTAATGTCCATCATCTTCCAGAAGATTCCTGTTCGTAGACGCGTTCACACTGCTTCAACTTCTTGGAATAGCATGGCAGGCACGTTCTCGATCTGAAACTTCAAGGCTGAAACTTCTTTCTCCTGCCCGACGATGATTTTCTTCCTTGATGCTGTTCTTCGACTTTGAAGTTCTTGAGGATCATTTCTAACCTTAAGGGCCTTCATCTTTTCCTATCTTGGACTTGATCATTTCTTCCTCGCCACCCGCTTGACTGCGTTGGGTGCACATTGGGTCTTTGAGGAGATATTCCAACACTTCTTGTTCTAGCGTGATGTAGGAACAATCTTCATCTGCTTGCTACCTAAGCTTGATCACATCATCTTGTTGTGACTTATTCTCCTTGTTGTTGGATGATGTTGAGGTACACTCTTCATTTGGTGCTAAAAATGTTTGTGTGACATATTCAATCCATCCTTTGTCTTTGAAGAATCCATATGGTAGTGCTGGTAATCCGAGGCGACATCTGGCAAAGTTGATGGCTTCTTCACATGTTGTGCAAGTGAACTCTGGATGAGGTGCGTTGTGAATCCGAAACCAATGAGGGAGCAAAACACCTTTCAAACAAACATTGCCTAGTTCCATCTGATTTTGGATCCTAAGTATGAATCTCGTGAAGGCCTCATCCACAACTTCTGGAATGCTATAATCATCAAGTTCCACATCCAATACTCCTGGCTTGGGGACATCCCAAAAGAAAATTTTCTCTTGGAGAACAAGCTCTATCCTTGAGAGGAATGTTAAGCAACTGATTTCTTCGTGCTGGGAGGTCTCATGAATTCGACATCTTCCTGGCAAAGCAAACTTCGACAAATTCCCGGGGTGCAGCTGTGCATTCAATCTCTCTTGAATCTGAGCAATATCTGCGAGACTGTCTTGGGGGCAAGAAATGTACCCATCCATTGAGAAATCTCTTTTTTGATTTTCCACTTCTGCTTTTTACTTTTTTGAAAATTTTCAATTTTCTACTTTTTTTGTATTTTTTGACATAAGAGAGATCTAACATATCTCTGATTTGGCACTTCAAAGCTCATACTGGTTTCTTCCAGCCTTTGGAACAATTCAATGCTCGCCCTCCTAGCGCCAATTCTGTTGATGTGTTTTTCGTGACCGCACCAACACAGAATAAAGTTTCCCAACGGATACTCTATCCTCTCTTGAACAAAGTTTCCTGCATGCTAAGATTGCGAGATAGATCATGCATTTAACTCCAAGGTTCCTTTATGCAATAGAATACCCTCAGTTGGCTCGATGTGTTTTGCTGGTATTTCAAGGGGACTTACACAATTGTTCGACAACTGACAACAGACAGTAGATTAAGGGCTTCATGTGGTTCGAATGATTTGGAAGGTAAGCACAAGTTTCCTAATACTAACCAGAAGTTTATGTTTTATCTAAGGACGGGACGTGGGATCAATCTCGACAGACTTTAACCCGACTCTGCTCCACCTCACGTTGGACAACTTACACAAAGTCGGTGCAATCTTCAAGGGGGTGACAAGAGGTTTTCAAATTATAACTCAACATGTAAGTACCATCAAAACGACGCATACAAACACATGAATCACAATCGAAGTTAAGTTGTAATGTTTTCCAGTTGACCACACAAGGCAAACTTGCCGTTAGCAAGCCGCTAGTGGTATGGATAAAAATGAAGTTGCCTCGATTAACACCACAAATCCACAGCTAACATCTACTTGCATGAAAATGAAAACTACTCTATATTAAGTTACTTCTTGATTCTACGTGAATTGGAAGGACGAAGAAGCCTCGCTAGCTACTCATAACAAAGAGGAGATCACCATCAATGAAAAACTCTTTTATTATGAAAGTGTTCACAACAACTTCTTACAAAGTATTCAAATGGAAGACTTTCCTTCCTTTTCAAACTATACTATGCTAAGCTATCAACTGCACTATCAATCTCTCCGCTCTAGTCTCTAGTCTGATCTCTAAGCTCTACTAAGGTGCAAATGAGGGGGGATGCCCCTTTATATAGCTGGCCAAGTCCAACGGACGACTCAGATTACAATCAGCTGGATGGCCCAGATTGTGCCACCTCAGCCCTAAACAAGATTCACCCTAAAAACCGCCACCAAGAGGAGTGGGGTAATAAATGAGCCATTAATGTCCATCTTCCAGAAGATTCTTGTCTGGAAACGCGTTCACACTGCTTCAATTTCTTGGACTAGTATGGCAGGCATGTTCTCGATCTTACTTGAAGGTGGCAACCTCCTCTTGCTTGATGATGATTTTTCCCTTGTTGTCGTTTTTCTTCAACTTTGAAGTACTTGCTTGGGTTCCATTTTTTTCTCCATCCTGAGCTTTGAAAACATTTCTTCTTTGTCACTTGAGCTGGGCACATACTAAGTCTCAACACTTAGCCATTTCTTGCGATTTTTCTTCCTTCAAGGTTGAAATGTAGTCTTGGAGTACTTGCTTCATTGCTTCAAGTCATCTTGCTCTTGGCCTTGATGTTCATCCTACAAAACAGATAAAAAGAAGAGCACCAGAACACTTCATCATATAAACTCACCTTACTTGCTTGAGTTTCGTGCTTTAACTTCCAATGGTTCACTGTTTTTCTCTAGCCAACTTTTGCCTCCTTCATGATTTTTCAACATCTGTAGGCTGGGGCATATAACACCCGTGCATCATATTTCAATGCCTTAGGAAAATTTCATCTTCCTCAAGGGTGCATCATCTTTTAAAAGTGTTAGCTTCAACTGCATCTTCTTCACTTTTCCGGCTGAGGCGTTTACTCTGACATTTCATCCAACTCTGGCTTGAGCAAAATGTTTCCACGAAGAATTTGATCAATTTCACCTAGGCAATCAACTTCAAATTCATCATTCGAGGCATTTTATCTTCACAAACATATCTTTTTTTGCCTTAGAAAATTTATCAATCTGGTGCCCTTCAAAAATCTTCACCACGGAATCCTTGGCAAACTGTGGAAAACTTTGAAATCAATTCCTCATCGAAGACGTCCAGTACCCAGAAGAAAATTCCCTTCAGAAAGTGTCAAACTCATGTGTCTCCGAACGAAGGGGTACATTTAATTTTTTGAATTTTTAACCTTAGAAAAATATTTTGCCAACAATTTTATTCTCATTCTTCATCTCTGGGTGTATTTCCTTGCTCCATAGAAAATTTCCACTTTATCCTTCATTCCAGGCACAATCAAGGGTCTAACTTTCAATTTTCTTCACCTAGCCAAAATAATCTCAACATATCTTCCTTCTTGGTCTAGGCGCATTTAAGCCTTCATGCTTTGAGTTTAGATGCCTTAGCAAAATTTCCCACATCGAAATCCTCTTGGGCGTAAACAAGGGGTCTTACTTCAAGTTTTGAACATTTAAACAAATTTTCAATCAACTTCCTTCTCCACTTCAAATTTCATACACTTAGAATATTTTTCCATCCCCCTTCTTGAGCTGGGCGCACTTGAGGGTATCTACCTCCAATTCCAATGGCTTAGAAAGATTTTGAGTCACCTTCTTTCCTTTAGGCGCATTTAGACCCTTCAACTTTCGTTTTCACTTGCCTTAGAAAATTTCTTGCCTCCTCACCTTGCAAGGGCGCATTTAGGGGTCCAAGCTTCAAGTAAGCAATACTTAGAAATTTTTTCACTTCATCTCCATGTTAAGGCGCATTTTTAGGGGTGAGCTTCCAATCTCCAATACTTAGAATATTTCTCCAAGCTCTCCATGCAAAGAAAGGCACATTTAGGAGGTGATACTTTAAGTTTTCACACTTAGGAAATATCAAAAACTCCCCTCAACTCTTAGGCGCACATGACCCCTTGAACTTCAAATTTCAAGTACTTAGAAAATTTTCCTATCATCTCCTTCCTCAAGGGCGCATATAGAGGGTTAGGCTTTCAATTTACAAAACTTAGAGTATTTTCAAGTCTTCTCTTCTTCTCAAGGCGCAAATGAGGGTAAGAGCTTTGAGTTTACCATACTTAGAAGAAATTTCAAACTCCATCTTCTTCCAAGGGCACATTTGAGGTAGGGAGCTTCAAGTTTAAACGCCTTAGTCAATTTCCAAGCTCCCTCTTCAAACTAAGGCGCCTTTCAGCAGTTGAGCTCCAAGTTTTAGACACTTAGAAATTTTTTGAGGCCCCTCTTCTCCTTGGGCGCATATGAGGCCTTGAGCTTCAAATTTGAAGGACTTAGAAACTTTTCAATCACTTCTTCAACTTCAGGGGCGCATTTTCATGCTGGAGCTTCCAATTTCACATACTTAGAGAAATTTTCAATTCCTTCAAGTTTGCAAGGGCACATTTTCATGCTGGAGCAGGATTTTGTCAGACTTGGAACTTTTCAACCCTCTGCCAGTTATCTTGGGCGGATTTAGGAGATCAAGGTGGATAAGCTTCAGACTTAGTCATTTTTCCGACTGCCTGCTCGTGCTTTAGTACTTACTATAAATAGTAAGTCTTTTGATTTCCACATCTCTGAAGCTCGGATCGATTTGAAATTTTAACCACAGGATCCTCATGACCTACTTAGCCCATTCACACTGCCATCCTGAGCTGACCTGCTATTTATAGCATGTTTCTGAAGGTAGTTTACTATTTATAGCAATTGCTTGATTTTGAGACCTCCACAACTCCGTTTGACTTGAAATTTGAATGTCGTGCTCCTCATCGGTAGACCTGCCCGTTCACACTGGCGCCTGCTGCTGATTTACTATTTTTAGCCAAATTCTGGAACGCCTTACTATAAATAGTAAGTGCTCCGATCGCCCTCAAATTTTATCGGTGGGTAGCTTGAAAGATGCTGAACGCAGTGGGATACACCGGTTTTCGAAAATTCTGACATTTTACCCTTCATTTTGGGTCCCGAAGCTGGAAACCCTAATTTGACTTGCATGTATATCAAATGACCTCCGCTTGATCTTATTTTTGTTGCACTTTGCCCTATTTGTGATTCTGAAGTGCTAGGCAGCTGCTGGAATGCACCTGCTAAAAATAGTAAGTCACCGAATACTAATCATCTTGCCTTGCATGTCACATCACTACGTAGGTCTTGAAAAACCCATAAAGAATCATCAGACATGCAAAGAAAATCTCAACATGCAAACCCTAAAAATAGCCTCTGAAGGCTGAATTCTGAAAGTCAATATCTCACTTTGCATGTTATATCGTCGCGAAGGTCTCTAAAAACCCAGAAAGAATCCCCAGACATGCATTGAAGAACTCTGCATATAAACCCTAAAATCTGCTCCTGAAGCTAAGCTGCTAAAAATAGTAAGTTGTCCGTTTCAGCTCAAAACTTGTAGATGAGCAGTTTGACGTGTTTTGAATGCAGTGTAACTGTCGAAACTTCAAAAAATGCTGAAGGAATGCCTTGAATTGCACACTTACTAAAAATAGTAAGTCGCCAGAATTTGATGAAACTTCAGCTGAGAGCTTGTTGGAAGCATACTGACTGCAATGTTAGTCTCAGAATTCAATTCACTTCATTTGACTTTAGATTGACAAGAAAAGTCAAAACCCTAATTCTACAGACTTGGCCAAAATTTCATGTTTAAGCTCACAGACGGGCACATCCCTCGAAACACAGACAAAGCAAAAGAGAGACGACAGTAAGAAAAACAAACCAAAAATCAAGCCAAAAGTTCGAAACGAAGCAAAAATTAGGGGGTCCCCATTTGCAATGGGGCGATGTGTGAAAAAGGTCACAACAGGTAGATCATCTAAAGGCAAGAGCAAGCAAAACACAGTTAACTTTGCTCTTATGGCTATTCTTTAGGGAGTTTATGAGCCCTAGGAATTTGCAGAGGCGAAAGGTAAACCTGAATGTGAAAAGGCCATGGAAACTGAACATCAGAGTCTTATGAAAAATAAGGCTTGGGTTCTTTCAAATCTTCCACCAGGGAAGAAACCCATTGGTTGTAGATGGGTGTACAAAGTCAAGTACAAAGCAGATGGTACTCTTGACAAGTACAAAGCACAGTTGATTGCTATAGAGTTCTCGCAAATAGAAGGAATTGACTATGAGGAGACCTTTGCTCGTACAACAAAGATGAGCACCATCCTTCTAGTTCTGGCCATGGTAGCACAGTTTGGTTGGAAAGTCCATCAAATGGATGTAAAAGTGCCTTCCTCAATGGTGACTTGGAGGAAGAAGTGTACATGACTCAACCTTAGGGTTTGCACGTTGTAGGAAAGGAACATTACATATTCAAACTAATGAAAGCTTTATATGGCGTAAAGTAGGCACCCATGGCATGGTACATTAAGATTGATAGGTATTTGGTTCGATAAGGATTCTAGAGAAGGCCTTTGGATCCAAATTTGTACATCAAAAGCATTGGTAGTGATATCATTTTGCTAGTCATTTATGTAGATGATATCATCATTACAAGTATTGAAGCGCATTTGATTGAACAAATCAAATGTAATTTGTGTAAGGCTTTCGACATGACTGATTTAAGCTTCCTACATTACTGTCTAGTGTAGAAGTTTGGCAAACTGGTGGTGGTATTTTTATTTCTCAGTCTAAGTATGCCAAGAGTTTGCTTGACAAGTTCATAATGACAAATTGCAAAATCTCATCTACACCTATGGAGAAAGGGCTGAAACTTTAAGCCAAAACATACTCAAAGCTAATAAATGAGCTAGCATTTGGGCAACTGGTGAGCAGCCTTATCTTACAACCACTAGAGCTGATTTGAGCTATGCTGTGAGCTACATTTCTCAATTCATGATAGCACCAAAGGAATAACATTGGGTTGCAGCAAAGCTGAGTGTTGAGATATGTGAAAGGGACACTTGACTTTGGCATTTTGTACAACAAAAGCAAAGATCCTGAAAAATTTGTAAAATTCCGGGATAAACTTGGTTTAGTCAGTAGATTGACCATTAAGGGAGGGTATTAAAGTAATATTGTAATATTTAGTTCATAATGGTCAATTAAGTCTTTAGGAATATTCTTTATTTTTTTAGTTAAGTTCTTATCCTTTGCTTGATTTGTTGTAATTCTATGTCTGACATTTTTCGTAACAAAGTAAGCATCAAGATAGTTTTTGCTTTTTACTGCTATGGTTAGCAACTATTCTTAGGGTACCTTCATTCTCTTTTTCAATTCTAGACAATTTTTAATATTCCTCAGTCTAGACAGTCAACTACTCCTCATCTATATTCCAGGAGACCTAACCCTGCTTGCATTTCTAGTCTTGGTACTGCTAGAGTATCATCACCCATGGATCCTAGGAGAATTTTCAGACATATACATATAATATATTAATATACACTCTTCTTTGTGATAGATTTTGCTCGAGTACAGCTACTAATTCATCCAATAAGAATTGCATGAGTTGAAATGAAAGTTTAGTTGGTTTGTGAGGTTGAACTTACAGTTAATGATAGCCATCGGATTGAAATGAAAGTGCTATGCAAATGGTTCCCATAGATGGTGAATTGGATGCATAAGAATCATTAATCCCCAGTTTAATATTGAAAAATGACTTTAAGTGATACATTAAATGCTATATGCTTTGGCTTGTAATGTTTCATGCTAACAGATGCATTTTACTAGAGATTCTAGACTAACAATGAATGCCTTTTTATGCATATCATGGCATTGCTGGATGGAAGTGAGCTGTGTATAAGGCATGTGAATTGCTAAAGATGTGTTGTACCCAAACCAAATTTTTGCTTCATCAAGGCATTTTGCATTAATTAGTCTAAACCTTGCTAAAATGATGTAAAACACAGTTTTGGGCAAATATCAAGCATGGAGTTTTTTGTCAATAGTTTGTCAGTCAAAGTCAGTTTTATTGAACAGAGTCTGAAGCAGAGACTCAAAATGGAGCGTTTCACGATGGAGGAACATCTCACAACGGCATTTCATGTTGCATACGGTCATTCCAGTGATCGAGACAGAGTTTTCAGTGATCAATTCATGAAGATTTTTCAAAGGGAAAATCAGAAAGTGCAAGTATAGCCCAAGGGCGCCCAGCTTGTTGAAGGTCAAGATCTTGTTTAAAATGTTCAAGCATCCAGTCAATCTCTTCAGAATCAGTCTGGCTATCCGTCGAGCTATCCAGCGAAGTTTTCCGAGACTCACAGCTCCGGCAAATAGCGACAAAAATTAAAATTCCTAAATTGTCTTTTTCAGGCAAAAGCGTGCCTCTAGCCTGAGGGCGCCCATCTTGAAGAGGGGGTAAATTTTGGCATTTTCAAAGACGGATACAGTCAATTTGTTCTCGACTAGTTTGCTTATCCAACGAGATATCAAACGTAGTCATCCGAGTTTCAGAACTCCGGCGGCAGTCGTCTGAAGATCAGCTTAAAATGGAGTTTTCACGTTTCTGAGCTTCTCCGTTTGTT